>CANXYI010382082.1:0-11496 GCA_948208565.1 Hura crepitans | reverse complement strand
CTATAATAGCCTTTTCCTCTCTATAATCAAGGATACTCAATATAATCAAGAGAAAGTTAATATTTTGAAATTATCAATTTAGAATATTATTTTAAAGAGTTTAGAAAATAGTTTGACAGTTTTAGTTATATTAAAGAGAGTTCATAGAGGATTTTTCCACAAATTCAGTGTTCTTCCAACATCAAATCATTTATTTGTTTGAGGCATCATAATTGGTAAGTTATAAGGATTAGAATATTCATTATTCATCTTAAAAATCAAATTTTTATTAGTTTAATATGGTTAGTTGCAATTAAAATCATGTTTTTCATGCAATACAATTGAATTTTTTTATTATTCATTACGGATATGATTTTAATCTTTCTTTATGTGATTTTGCAAGGAAATAGTGGTTAAATTCATATTTTTGAGTTACAATCATATTTTCCACATCTAATATAATTAATGGTGCAAGTGCATAATAAATATGAAACATATTAAGTAGTTACATTGTTAAAAACCTCATATTATGAATTATTATGAATTTTTTAGGTAATTTTATTACAATTATGTTACTTTTGTGTATGATGTGATTTTAGATTTTAGGAATATTGCATTATATTAGAAAATCATATTGTGAATTTTAGATTTTACTGAGTAATATGGAGAACACATATGAATTACTAGATATACAATTATTAAGTGCCATCACGAACCTAATTCTTTAATGATCAATAAGTTGGTCTCTATCTTAGGTTAAAGCACTTATGCCAATCTCATTGATTCTCAGTTTGCACCAAGTGACGAGTCCTAATACTTATCACAAGTTTACTCCACTCAAAGGCAAGAAGCTGAAATTATTAAATATGGGTTATACAAGGAATAAAAATGTCTCAGAACAAGTAAAGATAGTGAGAATATAGATCGAAGCTAATGCAAAAAAAAAGTCTACCTGGACCTTTCTCAGAAATGAGCTCTTCACAAAAGAAGTATGAGCATATCATCATAAATACTATTTCTCCCATAGTCCATAGAATCAGAAGGAAACACAATAGTACTTAAACAAAACTCAATAGTATCCTTAAAAAACAGTCTAAAATAAGGACCCCTGTGTCACTTGAGGATTTTCTCCCTAACATACTAGCACTTAAATAAGGGACCCTTTAAAAGATACCTCTGCTTAGTATAAGGTAGAAAGGATCACATTGCTAGACTCACTCATCTATCTATAGCCCCCACTAGCATTGATGGACCTAAAATCACAAAAGTGATTAGTAGTAGCAAAAAAAATGGAATAAGGGATGAGTAATATGAAAAGGAAAAGAAATATACCATATCAACTTTTATATATTGAGGTATGTCTTATGCTCTCTCCCAATAATAAAGGAGTTCCACTACAATAGTCGTGAGAAATCATTATCAAGGATAAAATCAACCCATACTTGTAACAAAGTTGGTTAGCATAGTCAAGCAGGAATAAATGAAATAAAAGAAAAAAAGGAACTTACCTCCTAGACCATGACAAAGCCTTGCTACATCTTCACAACATCTTTACAGCTCTTGTCCAGTCCCATATACAGCATCTCTAATGCTAAAGATCTCTAATCTCAAGAGGAGATCACTTTTGGATCTGTTAGTGCCAACAAAATAGGCTCGCAATCATACTCTTTGTATTTGCAAAGAGAGTACAACTTGATAGAATAAGATTAAAGCTCCAAGTAAACTCAAAAAGCAGATTGGCCAAGTCTACTTTAGTCCAATGGTCCACTACTAAGGAGTAATAGATACCACTATGGAGGAGGGAAGTGATGTAATCCTACTGGATAGATGGATAAAAGAGACCATCATTAAACATAATCCTTTACTCGATGCATGGGATGCCAATGATCACAGGTAAGTTAACCAAGTTAATGGTGTCCTCACCGAATAGGAGATAAAACTATATGTAGTTCCTCACAGATTAAGGGAGGGCATCATATAGATCAATAAAGATCATCTCCCAAAATCAATCATTCATTGATATTAGGAGGATTCTGTAAAAGGATGTAATATAAGAAAGGCTTCCCATCTTCTTGTAATTAGTAGTAGCCTACAAGAAAAAAAATAAGATTAGAACTATGAAAACCAAGTGTAAAAGTGGAAAAATAACTAAATATTTGCATAATGATTCCCCCCAACATGTGATAGTTCCTTGAGTGAAACCTCCATGCGATAGGTACAAACCAGCAGGCAATAGTCCATGCCATCATGCAACAGTTTTATGCGATAAGGTATGACAAATAGTGCTACCTACTCGTATTCTTGACCACAGTTCAAAAATTAGTCCAAATTAGCATAAATTCCAATTATGGGTTCATGTTTAGGTAATTCTAGCCTAAGTCCCAGTTGTTTTCATCAGTTAAAAATGGAAAAAGAAGAAAAATGCAAGGAATCAAATTTATCTATTCCAAAGCAAACGAAGAGGCATGTGATGCCAAATCACATAAAATATCAATGTCATCATCGAAAATTAGACCCTCCAATCCCTATATGCCAAGATAGGTAAAACTAGTATTCAAGCCATTATGGAAAAGAAAAGAAGAAAGAAGAGAAAAAAGCAAGGAAGGAGGGAAAATAAAAAGTGAAATGAAAATTTGAAAAACTAACCTATATATACCACGAAGGTCAAAATTATCAAAATTGACACATAGGTCCAAAATGTTGCCAATTACAATACTATATAATCGGGTTTTCAAAATTTGGCTTCAATTAAGAGAATTTTGATAAGATGTAAAATTACTAAAATGCCTTTTAAGAGTAAAATGCAATCTAGACATGTTTCAAACATAAGATTCTTAATCCAAATTAATTTTAGACACCAAGATGCTAAATCCAATATAGGTGCCTAACCTAAATGCCAACCAAGGATTCTTAGTTTTAGGGTGCTCAACCTAAAGTCCAACTTGAGGGTGCTCAAGTGAAGTCCAGCATAAAGGATGCTCAATCTAAAAAGCATCATAAGGGTGCTTAACCTAGCAGATTTTGATATGAGGTGTTCAACCCATGTCAAAATACAATATCAGGATACACAATCTGAATCTAAAAGGTTAGACATTATTACACCAATGGCAGGTAAGTGCAGGTAAAGTATTTCCTCAATTTTATTCTAATTATTTTCTTAGAAACTTTAAATAAAACCTACAACACATTAAAATGTTTTCACAAATTTCATTAAAGGAGAGGTAAACTATAAGCATTAGCTTCTTGATCCCTAATTTCTAAGATGCCTAATGATGATAATCAGAGAAATAACTCAAGTGAATTAACCTTATGTGATGAAAGAATACTGGGAAAGTAGGAATTCTCTTAAAATGGTCATTTTATCGTTAGATGAGAAAGAGCCAAAAGTGGGTTTAGGGTAGCTGATGAAGGTGTATAATACTTAGAAATAGTCTTTAGAGTCCAATATAAGACAAAAAACTAAGGAAAAGAGCTAAGTTGGCCTCCTTTAGCTCAAAATAGCATAACCATTTACTTAACTAAGGAAACCATCACATAATGGTTCCTACCATTGCGTAATGGTTCTTTCTAGAACTTAATAAAAGAATCCAAATTCTATTCTAATCGAACTAGTAAAACTCTAAAATTATTACTTTTGTACTAAAATTATATCACCAAGATTCTAATCAGCCTAAACACCCTATTTAAAGTTTGAAAGGGATCTAAACACCTTAAATTAAAGCCTATAAATAACCTCCCCCTCACCATAATCAAGGACACATACAATACATACAATATTTAAGAGAAAGACTATCTTGAGAGCTTCTATCAGTTCTTGAGAGCTTCAAAATTATGAGAAAAAATTAGAATATTGTGAAGAGTTAGAGAGTTTAGAAATAGTGCAAGATGCTAGTTTAGTTTGTGGGAGGTCTTAGAGGATTTTTCTTACAAATTAAGTGTTCTTCCATTATAAAATCATTTGTTTGCTTGAAACATCAATATTGGTAATTTTTAAAGGCCATTATCTTTGTTATTCATCATAAAAATCATGTTTTCATTAATTAAATATGATAAATTGCATTCAAAATCATGTTTTCCAACAAAATACAATTGCATATCTTGATTATTCAAAAGCTAATATCATGAATATTATTTCAATTATTCTTTATACAATTTCACATAATAATGATAGTTGTAAAATCCATATTTTCAAGTTGCAATCATGCTTATTTCATTCAATATAAGTGATAGTGTAATTACATAAGGACTATAATGCATATTGAAGTAGTTATATGGTTAAAAACCTTATATTGTGAATTAATACAAATTTTTATGTAATTTTATTACAATTATGTTGCTTTTATATATGATGTGAATCTTAAATCTTAAAAATATTAGATTACATTAGAAAATCATAGTCTTACTAAGTACTGTGGAGAACACATAAATCACTAGACTTATGGTTAATAAGTTCCACCATAAACCTAGTTCTTTAAAGTTAATGGTAGTTATATTAACACTATTTTAGGTAGATGTCTCTCTTCAAAGGAAATGATATCTTTGGGGCTCTTGTACCCTTTTTACACCTTACAAATGATATCCACTATCCCAGAGTAGTTAGATTCATTTTATTTAACTTTTTATCTTTAAAAATGTATAGGATTTGATATTATGTGTAGAGGTACTAGGGACGAGGCGATTATGTTTGGAGTTACCATTGGCTCTACACTAAGATCTATTAATTTTTTGCCTAGAAAGAGTTTGAAATTAAATCATATTTATGCCTTTACAATATATCCTTCTATATTCTAACATTTATGAGTCCCTTATCATACAAGTAATCATTGTAATTTAAAGCATATATATCATCATTGCTTATAAAAGAAAGTAATTATAATAATTGAAATATACAATAAAGAATTAATACATAAGACATTATAAATCCATAAAATAGGTTATTCATTAAATTGTTTGTGGCTTGACAAATACTTGTAATTCTATTGGAATTGACGGTAATTGCCTAACTCCTATCTTTAAGAGATTAGCCTTTGTCAAAATGCACTTTCTATAATGACTTTTATTAAGAAAAAACTAATTAATTTTGTATAAAAGTCCTTGAGGGGAGGCTAGATTTATGAGTAAAACAAGTTTAAATTAAAATATACAATACAATGGAACACATAAAAATAATCTAGGAATAATGAAAAATAAAGAAGGCAAAAAGTGGCATTAGCATTGCGTGACATAGTTCATCTAAACTAAATAAGTGTTCTTCTCTAGTTCGTGCAAACCATTGGATGCTCTTAGAATAGGTCCGCACGGACCACTAGTCCAGCTATCATGACCAAAACTACCAAAACTCAAAGAAAGCAGTTACTAACACAAACATAGGTTCATTAGGACCTTTTAAGTATTCATAAAAGCATTATAACAAGACATATGATCAATGAATGCATAACAATTGATATACATGAATAATGATCATATTTAGAAATATGATTGTATAAAAAGAGATATTGCACAAATATTATTAACAACACTAAGTACATATAAACTTCATCCATGTACACAATCATAACATTCATTTGCATGAACTTAGAACCCTTATGACAGGAGTCTGCACAAATGTAGAAATGAATTCCACATACAAGTCTCATGCATACTTATAAATAGAATAATTAAAATGTAATTAACACAATATAATGAACCTTATCATGCTTTGATAACATACAATAATTCCAATTACAATTTAAACATACCTCATACATCATAATTAGCCATAGAATATATGTTAACATGATTTATCATTCGTTGAATAAAATATCCTTATCAAACATTAGTTCATACAAATAATATAAATAAGATTCATTATTTGAAAACATCTATGAGAACTAGACTCTCTATAAAGGGTAGTCCGTGTATAATACATATGCAAGGCAGAATGTATAAGATAAGATATTATAGTGATTGATTATGACCTACTCCTATGATTCACATGCAAATTACGGTGAATCTCCTTATAGAGACTAATTAATCATGGGAGATCGTTGATTGAAAGATTGAATCTTAATTAAAAAAAACCTTAAAGCTTTACTTGGATACTATTACGCCAAGCAATTGACAATGATTAAGTTTTAGAAGAAAATTAGAGATAAATAGCTTTTCATAGGGATTTCTTCTTTTCCTCCTTTGTGTAAATAAAAAAGTTTATAAAGGGTTTTAGTGAGGCTATCCCATTTAGCTTAATGGGAAGTCTTATCAAATTAGGATCTAGAGTCTAAATAGGAACATTAACTTTCTAGAAGCTTTTTAGATGTCAATCCATCCAGTGCCATGTAGAAGTAGGTTCATAGGAACCTTAAGCTTTTACATTTCCTAATAGGCCATAGGCTCAACTCCTTTATATAAGATGTTTGTTTGTTCATGCAAACTATGGGCTTGGTAAGTCCATGCAAACATATGTGATGTTTGTCTGTGTGGATATAGGTTTAGCCTATTTTGTCATATTGCTTAGGCCTATCTCTAGCTATCATTATAGGCCCAAAACTAGGGTCCTTATAGTTGCCCCACACTTTGGCATGTGCTATGAAATGTAAAAGTAATAGCGCATATCAAAGTATTAGTTTAGAAATACCTACCTGCTTTATAAGGATAAATCTAAAATGCCGAATTAGTTTATGATTTAATCCAAAAAGATAACTTAGTGGTAGCTGATTAATTTAAGGATTAGTTGGTAAATAGACTAAAGAAGACATATTAGCATATTACAAAATTAAGCAAATGGATTAGTTTGTGACTGAATCTAGAGATTAAAGATTGGTTGCTAGCTAAATCCTTACTGTTATTGCACTCTTATTATGGAAGTTGAACTATATTTTGAATGATAATCTTTACATTTTTTATTAACTTTTTTGGTTTAATCTTGGGTAGAAGTGAAATTATTGCTTGACCTTATATGATTATTTGGATTAACTCAATTATCCTTTAAAGATGAATTAGGTATTTCTTATAATTTTACAATGTTTAAAGCAAGCAAGATCCATTTTATTCTTAGATTTAATAGTTTACTTCTTTTTAAGGAAAATAGGCAAGAAACTATTCTTTCTACATTATTGGCATCTAATATCCTACACAAATGGCTTTAAGGTTGAATCATACTAGTGACATGACATTTGATTAACTTTTCAAAACATGTGGAACAGATATGTATCAAATAAAGTACAAAAGTGAATTTTAGATTAAGGTTGTTATTTTACTATTTTTCTCTTAGTGATGAATCAAGATCTACATAAATCATGTGGCAATGTTCAAAGCAACTAAACCTTATTTAGGGGTTGAAATAGGTGGATTTTAAGGCTAATTACACTCTTTATTTTCAAATCTTGCCTTGATTGCTTAAAGACATCATAATTAACCATAGTGTTTGATATTCTCAACAATTAACCCTAAGACTAAATTGTTTGAAGGAGTAGATTAAGCTAGATTATGCTTCTAGAATTGTTATCAAATATGATAACATTGAAAGTAGAATTACATTGCATTCTAATGTAATATCCAATCTTTATACCAAGAGATAACAAATTAACTTCTGAAGCTGAATTTGTTATTTAGAAAGATCATAATAAATGTTGGAAAATATAAAACACTTTTCTTGAATAATTATTTTTGTGAGAAAAACAATTATTATAACAAAAGCGGTTAAATCAAATATTGTCTAACCAAAAATAGAGACTGAATTGACATTTATTAGCTAAAAATTGAATAAAGATCAATTAACCTAATTTGATTCAAACATAATTTTTAGAAAATCATAAAAATATTTATTTCAAGTTGCATAAATGTATTAGCAACCGCGAAATAAATATAACATTGAAAAAGATCAAATCATATGGGAAATTATTTAAAAAATAAGGGCTGACTCTATTTTGACTAGATGAAAACTGAATAAAAATAGGTTTACCAAATTTGACCAAAACATATATTATACATTTTTTTTTACTTTATTGCTTTTAATTGATTTCTCTTCTCTCTTTAGTCTTTATTTTCTACTTTTCTCAATTTGAACTTATTTTGGTACTTAGTTAGTTTAATTTGAGCATCTTTACTCATTATGTAATTGGGATCTCTAGACAAAGAAAGTTCATATAGACCAAAAGTATCCTTTCTAACTAATTAAGTCCATTCAGACATGGAACGAGTAAACCCAATTGAAAGAGGTCTATGTTGATGCGAACAAGTGACTTTGGTTAGTGTAGGTCTGTATGAACATAAGTAAATGACTTTGGTTAGTGTAGGTCTATATAGACATAAGTTAAGTGACCTTGGTTTGTCTAGGTCTGTACGGATGTAAGTGATCTTGGTTGGTATAAGTCCATGTAAACTTGTCAAATTTAAAATTTTGACGCCTCTGCTACTTCTTCCTCACTTTATCCTTTCTTATTTTTCTCCAACTTTCAATTTTCATCTTTAATTTTTAAGTGCCATGGCTTCCTTTCAAGATTTTAGAACTGACGATGATGGTTTAATGAATCAAGATACTCTAATGCCTCTCCCTTTACCTACTCTAACAACTTCATTGATGCCTTCAACACTGGCAAAGACTTTAATGCCAATTCTAAAGGTTTTATGCACTCCGTAGTTATGAACCACCTAAAAATTATCGCTTTGATGCATAAAATCCATTTTGAGGATGAGGCCCCAATCTTAGTAGACTTGGCTTGCTACGCATGCTTGAAGGCTTGCCCCTAGGTATTCCTCAAGTCACTACCCTTAATTAGGCTAGATTTTGTATGCTTAACAAAAGGAAAATGTGGTTGAAAGGTTGATTTTCATTTTCTGCCATTTTTATTATTGTTGGTTCGATAAGTCCATGCATACTTGGGTAGGCTAGGGTAAGAGGTTTGTATAAACTTAAATGGGTTATGGCAGATGGTCCATGTAGATGTTTGTCCATGTCAAAATTTTAGGATTATGAGTATGGATTTTGTTGCATTTTTATATGTTCTATGATTATGTGGTCTATGTGGACCTGTGTATGTTGAGATAAAGTCTATGTGAACTTATACTTCTTTAGAGTTCTATGTATTTACATGGTTCGTGCTAACAAAGTGTGTGCATATAAAGGTCCATTTAGGCCTAGCTAAGATGAGATATATGTGCACTCTATTTATCCAGATTGGTGTTGTTAGTCCATGGACCTTATGTCAAGTTAGGTTAGCCCGTGCAAACATGAACATACCCTAAAATGTGCAAAGTTATTTGTGTAATGCACTACATGTATACTTACCCATGTTTTTCTCTTGCAAACTCAACTTAAGTGTAAAAGGACACTATCTGGGCCTTAATAGTTATTTTTTATCGTGCCAATCCTAGTGAAGGATTAGGTGTGGATAACTAATTTCTAAACTTTCCTTGATCATCTCATAGCTGGCAATTTTAGGATGGATACATAGGCATCGAGAGCTCTCCTCAATAGGTGGATAGACACAACCCATATGTTCCATTTTCCCTTTGGTGAGCTGACTATCATTCCATTTGATTTGGCTATTATTACTGGCATACCTTGCACCACATAGGCCCTAGCTTTTGATACTTGCTATCATTTCTCTATTCTCTAAGTTTAGGAGGTGCAAGATTTGCTTGGCTTCATACCATGGGATCGATATGGGAGCATATGTTGCACAAACTTGTACGAGAGATGGATTGATTTAACTCCTACAACTCAACCAAAGTTAGACTAATACGCTGCTCTATCATCTTATATCTGCAACAAACATGCCCACTCCGTCACGTATATCTACCACCAATACGCCCACTTTATCATTATAACACCCTCTACCAGATCTTAGAGGAAATTCGATAAGTGGTGCACTTCCTATAGGTCACCTATCTTTAGATTTCCCTAAAATCCATTCGTTTAACACTTACAGAAATCTAAATATTTACTCAGACCAATCCTAAATTGGACATTTAACTCCACATCATGTTTTATCTTGTCATTTTCATACTAGAATTTCTTTAATAGACTTGTCCTATGTTTGGAAAACTTTAGGCAAGAAAATGGCTACTCCAGGATATTCTGAAAATTTTTTCACCTATGAAAGCCCTTCTAAAGATAATATGACCCATCAACCTCCTTCTAAACCCTTCTGGTCCCCTAAAACAACATCCAACACATATCAATCACTCATAACAAACACACAGGGCCTCAAGCCTGCATTTATCAAGATTCATATTTAAAGTCATTCAATAAGCCACCTGATTAAGTACAATACTACTAGTTTTTATAATTACAAACATATACAGACAATGCAGCTTCTAAGCATGCTGACCCATACCTACTATATTTACATGAGTGCCACTACCAAATAAAAAGAGACTTCTAAGTACCTTTTACAAGTTTAGCTGCTATACTGCACGTTCCTCGAGGCTAAATTGCTTATCTTTATGACTTACGCACCAAAAACACTAATACCTTATGTATAAAACTCACTGGTGAAGTTAAACCATTCAAAACATATTACATGCATTGGCACACATGCAATGATGATGTAATAATTAAAATGCAACGGATAGATGATATGCCAGGTGATTCATGCCATTTAAGGGATATGCCATTTTCACATATTAATTACTAAATTGCCACTATATTTCATGTGTCTATATTCCCAGCTTAATTTGTCATTAATCCTTTAAGACTTATATTTTAAGTTAATTTAATTTAATTATATAGGCCGACTAGATAGATGACACTTACAAACACTAGACCAAGAGTGAACTAAAAATTGTGTAGTAACCCACATTCTGGACCTCTACTGCTTCACCGACCTAGTCTGATAATAGGAATCAGTTCACAGGAACTTCCTAAGTTAAACAGTGAAAAGTAGGGATTAGTCCATAGACCTCCCAAATCCTATAAATATACATCATTGTTATACCATAATCACATTTTGGTCTACCCCGCAGACTAGTGTAGTGCCCTCTCCGAGGACCCTGCCCACTACACCGCCCTAATCTTATATGTAGACAATAATGTCAATATTGTGGTCTATCCCATAGACTAGTGCAGTGGCCCATTTATAGGCCTTAGCCACTACATCGACCCAGTCTAATAAATAGATAGTCTAGCAGCTGCTAATCCCTAAGTTGACCGGTCAACCCATCCAGTGAGTGTCTATTAATGGACCATTTGACTTTATTTAATGTTCATTTCTTTACTGATCAATTTTTTATAATATTTAAAAATGGAAAATAGATAGTTCTTAATATTTTTAGATAGCTAATTTTTGACCTGGATAGTTATAGGTCATTTTTAGCCTTATAGGACAATTACAAGTTAATTTTTTGAAATATTATGGGGCACTGTCTTAGGCATAATTCAAGTATTATTAAATCTAGTTTAGTCTATTATTTTAGTCCCCTAATATACATGCTAAATAACCATTTTAACAATAGTCCCAAAATTCCTTTTTACAGGACAGTTATGGGTCATTTTTCATTTTTGCGACGGCCATTTTAGGTCTAATTTAAGCCCCTTTC
>CANXYI010382035.1:0-11889 GCA_948208565.1 Hura crepitans | reverse complement strand
CCAAACTTTAATAATTAATATAAAATAATTCATATGTCAAAAAAATAATCCGAGCCTAGATATACCCTCTACGACCTCCTAGGAGAGAGTGAGTTACTGTTCACATCGGCTTCTCTTCAATTTTTCTCTCGATTTATTCTACCGTTCCCGACAATTTTGGTGTCCACGGACTCATTTCGGAACACTCGTCATTTCGGGTATAAGCTTGCTCGGTGGGTCTCTTTGAAGAGAGAGAAATCAAGAGAAGAAGGAGAAAAATGGTGTGGGTGGATTTTTCTAGTTTGGAGAGGGAGGATGGTGGTTTTTTTGTGTGTATGGGAGGATAAGAATTTTTCCCTTTTATAGTTTAAAAAAATTAATTTTCCTTCTCTTCGAAAAATTGTTATAATCAATAGAAAAGTCAGTTTTCCTCCATTCCTATTCCCAAAATTAGATAAATTCAAGCTCTAAATCCTCTCAAAATCTTGTGCCCAAATTCTGACAAAAACCTAAAAAATTAATTTATTTTCTGTCCTAAAAATTCAGAAAAATTACTTCTCAATCTCAGAAAATTCTTATTCTAATGCCAATGGACTACTTGGAATATTTGAGTACTGGGTTGTAACATTTTTAAATTATTCTGAGCAACTTTTTATTTTATTTATGATTCAACTTTACCTGTGGCACTATTCACAAGACACTGCCGTAAAATCTTATTTTGCGTTTTTAACCATCCAAATGACTTCGGATTGGCTTTAAACTTTACCTAAAATTCTCTTGTAATTGGTACATTTAGTGCTACTTGGATCTTGGGAAGCATTATTCATCCCAGGAAGTACTATTCATGAGAATTAGGATTTTCGGGTCGTTACAATTAGTCCAGAATTAGTTTTTAGCAAACACGGAGTTTAATAGTTTTTCCCAGGTTTCTCAAAACCTTGCTTGTTTAGTCTATTAAATGTTTTCACTTGTAATCTTGTCGAGTTAGACCAACGAATCCCTTGAATAAAATTGTTAGATTTTTATTCCATTCTCTTGGGGTGAAACAACTTGCTTTTATTCGTTCTAGACCTTTGAGCCAATTCTCTCTTGACCTTCAATCCCTTTCTTCAAGTTCATCTCTTCTTCAAGTAAGTTTTTAAGCATTTTGGGTTATTTTGATCTTTTATTTTTACCTAAGTTATCCTCTTTTTATGTTTCACTTGTTTTGATATGATTTTCACGAACTCCTTTCTCTATTTTTGTTCATCTACAATTCTTTATTATGTCAGAAAGATCCAAATTGGCCTTCAATGGCTAGGGAACGTTAGCTCTTGATCTTCTTAAACGTTCCCTGCAAACACAAACTCATGACTCGATTGACTCCCAAGTATTTATTAAGCTTCCTAACTCTGACTATATTGCCCTAGGTCTTTTATTCCTAAGTGTCAAGAAGGAATTTATTTGGGTATATCCCAGCTCTCGTGTTAACCCACTTAGATTTTTTAAAAACAATGACCTTAAATTCTGGACTAAGAAATCCATTCAATCTTGGTCGACCCTTTCACATACATTTTCCTAATAGATCGATCGATTGGAACTATTCTTTGGTGATGTGTGAGTTAAAACTGGAGTTTATGATATGATTTACTTGTCAAAATGTCAACTTCCTTATCTAGTTAACTTATTAGGCGCGGCTTCACTTTTCTAGTCAAAGGATGTAAACGCTTTCATTTTTAGATAATCACCTATAACTATAATTGCTTATGACAAAGCCATTATGTTCAATTTGCCTTGTCGTAGGGAGCCAGTTGACACTCGTTTACCAGTTGATTCAATTGACCTGCCAGAGGATTTCTTCAAGCAACGGTCATATAGCAGTTTTATTGATAAACATATGGGTACGACCTCCTCACCATCTCAAGTTAAATATTTAGCTTTTATGCTCTTGTGGCTATGCAAGTTTTGCCTCTGGACCACCTCATTAAAAGTCACTAGAGAGTATCTCAATTTGGCCATTGCACTCGTACAAGACAAATAGCTCAACCTTACCCTTTATTAGCTTGCTAATTTGTATAGGTGTATGTATGACTTAATCCCTTCGAAGGAAAATACCAACTTTAAGGATACCTTTAGCCCTCTTTAGATGATGAGTTTATGGTTTATAGCTTATTTTCCAGAATACTTTAGGCTCACTCTTAGGCCATCTCTTGGTTCGATTTCTTGTTATACACACTGGCTAATTACTTGGCCAGTTAAGTCCAAGCACTTGCTAAAGTATTTCGAATCATTTTACTCTGCCACCAGCTATCCACATGAAAAACTCCATCTATTTATTCCAGCTAAATATGGACCAAGCTGGGTTGTATCTTGAAGACCACTCACTTAATGAACAAGTTACTTTCGAATGGTCTGAATCTTAGGCTACTTTGGTGATTGCTCGCGATCTCATATATATTAGCTTCATTTGGAACAATCTAAATAATAAGTGTGGAGTCGAGCAATACTGGCCACACTTAGTTACTCGCCAGCTGGGATTTATTCAGTCACTCCCTTATCCTGTGTACTGGTTTTTGAACCAAACGGCGTTTGAAAGAGTAAAGCTCTTTAACCTTTATCAGGTAGCTAAAGTTGATGAAGCATTTATACATTTTCAAAAGAAGCTAACACTATCTATATGGTCAATCCCTTCACTTACTGAGTCTACCACCAAACTCTTTGACCAATGGTGATCTCTTGTCATTAAGAAATATTTTCAACATGATTTCAGATGAATATTAGAGAATCAATTTTTTACCAATACTGAAGTTACTTGTATTTAAGATACTAATGTGAATGTTGCCACTGATGTGCAGGTACATATGGCACCCAAGACCATAGGTGAGCATATTCGGGACATTCAAAACTTTGAAAATTTTTTTAAATTCAAATATAATCATATGGATCGATCGGGCATGAAGCGTAAATGCAAAGCCATGAAGGATAAACTTCGAGCTATCCAAAAAGAAAGAGAGTTGGACTAATACCTTTAATAGTTTGATCATGTCCCATATTTTCCCCTTGAGTTCTTTGAAAAACCCTTAAAAAATCCAAGCCCTCTGATTCCTACTGTATCATTTAGTTTAATGAGTGAGTATTTAGATCGATGTAATCATCAAGTCACCTGAAGTGGATTATTTGAGTGGCATGTCAACTTGAAGTTCCCTACCTGCATTGTATTTTGCCTTTATAGCTCGATCGATCCTCAAGGTAACCTAAGATAATTGCTGGGTCTTTGGCCACTCCATCACTAACTTGTCCATTTTTGTAGAAGCACTTTTAAAGGGTGGCTTGAGCTTCAGTGATCCTATTGTATCGGCAAAAATCCAAAAGGTAAATATCATTCTTTGTGAACTTATTTCACCTTGCTCTCTTATGTATTGACTGGTGTTTCACAGACATCGCAAACTTCAGCCACTAGGTTTAAAGAGAAGTTTCCTCGCTCGAAGTTTATTAGTGGGGCCTCTAGTGGTGATACTAGTAAATCATGTTCTAGTCACTCAGCTGATACCGTAAGTCATGCTCACTAGGATTCACCTGAGCCACCTCAAGTCCAAGCATAACCTTTTATAGCTTCTTTCATGACTGAGGATCCATCCGACACTCCCTCGCAGCTATAAGATACTCCTTACCATGCCATCCCAAATCCCCTATATCAAAGTGCCATTGATATCCTTACCTTTTTGGATCTCTTAAAGTTTGATGATGGTGACACGTCAAATGATGCTTCCATGAATGAAGATACTTAAGGGGTTGAACTTCTCAGGGAGTCTCAGCAAAAGTATTCCATTTCTTAGAGAGACTCAGAAGTTATGCCAGTAGGGATCTTTCCTTCCTTACTGATGAGAACTCTTTTTCCCAGTTCAAAAGTGATTTGGAGTTTTTATCTAACCATGGCAATGAAACTTCACTCTCAATTGGCCAGAAAATTGAGATTGAATGACTAAAAAATGACTTAGATAACGTAGTTTTCCTGAACACTTCCTCATTAGCGGTGTTAGTGGTTCACCAAGAGATGTTAGACCAACTTGACCACCTTAACCCATCAATTAATTATCAAGTAAGAGAGGCAACAGAGATCAAGTTGAAGAGCTCATCGGCTAGCACTAGTATCCACTTTATGAAAACCATGTTGGAAGAGACTCACTGTCAACTAGAAGCGCTTCAACTGAAGGTAAACACTTTAAATGATTAACTTAGTCGTTTACGAGATAAAGAATCTCACAGGTTTGCATTAGCTAGTAAGTATAAAGCTAACATTCATCAGCTCAGTGAGGCCAAAAAGAAGCTAAGAAAAAAGATAAGCAAGAACCGCTAAGTAGTGGAAAATGCTCAAAAGGAAGCAAGGTATGTCAAAGTTTCTATATGCCAATTCTTTAATATCCTTCTTAGGGAAGTATAGCCTGTCGAGATAATTATCTAGGCGAGCTATCACCTCAGTTAAGCTATAGCTCTTTGCTTGTAAGGGCATCAAACTAGTGGGTTGACCGTTATGCCTTGGACTTTAATATTGATATGAGCAATGTTTCTACTTGGTTGTGATGATTACTTTATATTATTCGTGTTTTCCTTATTACTTGTTGAATATGGTATTAGTAATATTTAACTATTAAACACTATTAAATATGAAGAGTTTGCCATTTGTACAATACGATTGTCTCGGCTAAAAGCAATAATTGCTATTTAAAAGGAGACTGGCTCTAAACCATCATTACATCATCGGTCAGTGATCGAAAAATAGCTAAATCTTATTTTAAGTCAACTTCTTACTGCTTAAGGAACAACCTTTAGCCATCATTCCTATTCGAAAAAATTAAGTGATCGACTTGATCCCAAACAAGGGGAATATATGGCTTTAAGTACTTAATATTAATGGACCGCTCATACAACTCACTGTCGATGCGTGATAGCTTAACGGCTCCTTTCCCTATTTACTGGTCTATCTTAAATGGTCCTTCCTAATTTGGTGCCTACTTTCCTTCTTTCTGACCTATTGGGAGAATAAGCTTTCAAACTGAATCCCTTTGTTTGAAGCACTTGGCTTGAATCGTCTTATTATAAGCCCTCTCTCCTTGTCATTTTTAGATCTTAAGATGATTAAGCGCCTGAAACCTTTTGTCATCAATCTTCTTTAGCTCCTACTAAAAATCTTCATTATATTCTTCTAACGTCAACTCCATCTGGTGCTGCCTTCAGTAAGATGTTACGGTTAGCTAGGCTGATACCATAGTCACTTGACCATATACTAATTCATAAGGGCTTATGACTCTATTTGTCCAAACAACCTCATACAAAATGTCATACCATGATTTTGGATTTTCCTCAATGGCCTTCTTGATATTATTAATTAAAACCTTATTAGATGCTTTAGCTTGGCCATTTGTTTGAGTATAGTACGGTGTGGAATGGATTAGTTTAATCTATAAACTTGATAACTGATTGTTGTTTCACCATTTTCATTAGAATAGCCTCTATCCATTTAGTGAAGTAATTAGTGGCCACTATGATAAATGTATACCTTTAAGATGATGGTGGATAAACCTTTCCAATTATGTCAATTGCCCATCCCCTGAATAGCTAAGGTTTTACTATAGAGTGAAACTCTTCAGCTGGAACATACTGGGCCAGTCTGTGTTTTTGACATTGCTCACACCCCTTGGCATAATCACAACAATCCTTTTCATATGTTGGCTAATACTATCCTAGCCTTGTTACTAGCCATTTCATCATATTTCTCGATTGATGTTCTCCAGCCAATCCTTCATGAATCTTAGCCATTACTAAAATAGCTTCCTTATGAGGAATACACTTTAGTAGTTCACCATCGGCCTATCTCCTAAATAACTCATCATTAATCAAACAAATTTAAAGGTATATCTTCTAACCTTTTTACTAACTTTTATAGCCCAATTTTTGAGATAACTAACATACTCGTCTCTCCAATCATTATACATATCTAACTCAAATACTTCTTGCTTTCCAACATCATTAGTGATGATAGATCTGACTGGTCGATATATTACTGAGACCTCATTAAAATAGTTATGAAAGCCCGATGCAACTTGAGCCAAGTCATTTGCCTCTTTATTAGTTTTCCACTCAGTGAATTTCAATTGGAACTCATCAAATCCCTTAGCAAGATGCCTAACTCGATTGCGGTAAGCAACCAACATTGGTGATTCGCATTTATATTCTTCGTTAACTTGCTTTACTATAAGCAATGAATCCCCTCAAGCGACCACTTTCCTTACCCCCAATTGCAAGAGAATTTCCATTGCAAGGATTAGGGCTTCATACTCGGCCTGGTTGTTGATGCAATTAAAATCTAAGACAAATGACACTTTAGTTGAATCCCCATTTGGGGCAACAAAGAGGATTTTGGCTTTCGCCGACCTTATCATTCTTGACCCATCAAATCATACTTGCCATATTTCTGACCTTTCAACTTGGTTAATTTCCTTTTGCCCCCAGTCCGGGAAGTTAGGATAATGAGCTAAGAAATCAGCTAATGCTTATCCCTTAATAGCTTTCTAAGGTGTATAATGAAGGGCAAATTCTAATAAGTTAATTGCCTATTTTCTTAGATGGTTTTTTAAAAAAGGCTTAGTTAGGATGTATTTTATGACATTAGTTTAGCCTACCACAAATACTACTACTGGTAACATATAGTATCTAAGTTTAGTGCACGCATAGAATAAGGCGAGGCCAAGTTTTTCTACTGCTACTTTATCTCAGTCTCATTAAGCACCCTACTTAAGTAATAAATTGCTCATTTACTGGCATCCTATTTTTGAGCAAGTAATGCTCTAATAGACGTTTCTGAGGTAGCAATATAAAGTATTAAGGATTAAGCCAACTGAGGTGGAGCATAATAGGTGGCTTAGTCAAATATTCTTTAAGCTCTTCAAAAATCCTCTGGTGCTTTTCTATCTAGACAAACTTTTGGTCATTTTTTGATTTGAGCCAATCAGTCCATGGGCGTATCGGCCTGTTGAGTTAGTAATGAATTTTCTCAAAAAATTTATTTTTCCTAACAACTGTTGAAGCTCTTTTTTGCTTTTTGGTGGGGGAGCCTTAATTATTGCCTTCACTTTATTCTTATCAATCTCGACCCCCATTTGATGCATAATTTAAGGTACAATTCTGGACCCGTAACCTACCAAAATTTTAGGTCATTTTCTTAGGATTCGTATACTCCAAATGTGGCAATTTGGCACACCAAATGTACTAGGCTTTTAAATACACACACCATACACACTTTGTGATACCATTCGGCCACTCAAGATGCATACACTTACACACATAATTCTTTGGTAATTTCTTCTACAAGTTACCCTAAAATAATGCCAATTACATGATTATATACACAATTTACCCAAACTACATGCACATTCTCATGATATCAAGTTTTCATACACTAAAACCTACACAAATGTACACATTTAGGCATGACATAATACAATTGAGATATTCCACGTATCTAGAGTGTATGTGCACCTTTTTCTCTACCACTTTGAGCTTGAATTTGAGGATTTCTCTCTCCTCCTTTTTCAAACCCTAACATACACAATTTTTATCGTAGAAAATTCCTCAAAAATCAACCATAGCTCCAAATTGAATTCTAAAAACACTGGTTTTCTTAGAATCACCTAAACTACCTACACCAAAAGTAAAAATTAAAATTCTTGGCCATTTACCTCTCTTGAGCACTATTCATCTAAGTATGTTTTCTCCAAAATTTGGCCTTTTTTTCTTCAATCTCTTGTTAGAATTAGTATCTAAACTTGATGGAGGTTTCAAATATATATATATTTTCTTGGAATTTAGTGGGGAGTAGGAGAGCAAAAGCTTGAGAAAAATGGAGATTTTGGTGGGTATGGCATCGGGTTTGGTGTTTTTGGGAGGTTAAGGATGGTTTGGTTCATGGTTAAAGGTTCATTTATGAAAAATATGGAATATGAGATGGGTTGGGCCCATTTGATTAGGCCAAATGGCCCACAAACTAATTTTTAGCCTTTTTTTGTCATATTTTTGCCTAAAAATTCATAAAATGTTCTATAGGTCTCAAAAAATTCCTATTTTAGTTTTAAAATTCCCCGATTAATGAGACTAAGGTACATATAAAATTTCAAGTCAAAATTCAACCATTGACTTTTTTGCACTATTTATGGCCAGAATAAAATATTCAAAAAAAATATCAGTTGACCTCAAAAAATTCTAATTCCTCCTCCATCATACTCAGTGAAATTTTTAAGATTTATAGTATAATATTTTCGAGACCATTCGGGCACATCCTAGGGCTATCCTGGCCTGACCTCATTTTATCTGTATAAACGATAGATCTTAATCTAAAATGAATTATTGGTTCTGCTAACATTTTTAGTTCCTTTGTTTTCTCTATTTTTAGGCCTGTCAAAGTTTTATGATCAATATGGCAGTCATCAGACTCAAAATGATGACCCACACCACAGGCAATATCACTTGGGCCGTGCGTTACTATTCATAAGACTTTGACAGTTGGGCATTACAATATAGGTCTGCACGGACTTGTTTGCTCATAAGAGAAGGTTTGTGCAAACTTCTCATCAAATAGAGAATAGAAAAAAATTATCAAAATGAAATAAATAGGCAAAAAAGGTATAGGTCTCTCTTCTGTAATGGAGTAGACCCATTAAAATAGGTCTTTTAAAACACCATTTTCATTAAGGGTCATAGGCCTCAAAAGAAAGAGAAAGAAAGCTCAAAGAAAGATAAAAAAAAAGGAAGCAACAAGCAAACAATAAAAAAGGAATAAATCATAAAAATGAAGATAAGATGAATAGAGGAGATCTCCTTATAAGAGTTTCCTCAAACATTTACCCCAAATGAGGATTCTCTCAAGCTTTGTAAGGATAAGTGATGTGGGTATTGCGTGTATGTTGGCAAGTTTACCAGTCAAGTAATAAAGTAGATACCGTGAGTATCCGAGTATCGTTCCACTGATATCCTAATTTAATTAAACTAAATTATACTTTTTACATACTATTTGGGAAAATCTTTCTTTTTTAGGAGAAATGAAATTTAAGAAAGAAAATAAAATAAAATAAAAGGAATATCTTTACGTCAAATTTCTGAAAGCCAATTTATTGAATTCTTATCTTAAGAAATGAAATGTTAAGGGCAATTGTCCTCCCTAGACTATAAATGAACATCTTTAATATGATTCTTACCATGATTCAGTTAAATAATTCAACTTTTACCTAATTGTCCTTCTCAAGAAACAATACTCAGAGAAACTCCCAATTCTATTCCAGAAAATTGAGGATTAAAACTGCATGACAATTGAATTTTTGAAGATTTATTTTTTTAAAATAAATTAAATTTCTAGATTTTCATATACTTATTCCGATAATATATGTTTACCTAGCTATTCAATGACTCAAAAATCATGATAATCATCATTAATATGAAAACTAAATTGATTTACCAACAACAATCTAGCATTAATGATTAATTGATAAAAATCAAGCAATTGACATGAAGTCATCAATTGGAATGAAATCATCAATAATAAATGAATTTAATCAGATCAATTATTCATTAATGAATCTAGGGAGTTAAATTCCCCAAACAACATTAAAACTACTCCATAATGATGCAGAAAGCTTGAGTTCCTCTAAGCTCTTCAAGAATTGATGGAGAAATTTTTCTTCTTTCTAACTCTCTTTGTGTATGATAATTAGAGGCTCTTCCTCTCTTCTCCCTTTTGCTTTGAAGAGAAGGAGAATATTTATACCCCTAGAGGCTTGAGACATCCTGCAGGTGGAGTGGGGTCATTGGCATAACCAACATTGGGTCATGGTCGTGATCCCTCAAAAACAACAGAGGCTGTTTCAACTAATCTTCAAGGTGCTGGAAATCGTGACCCCTCTTCTTGGTCACGACCATGACCCACACTTTTCTCTCGAGACTTCATGTATTACTTTCCTTCTTCTCTGGACTTATACGTGGGTCACGATCATGACCCTTATCACGGTCATGGGTGTGAACTTTGACTTTTGGCAAAAACTTTGGGGTTTTTCTACCCTTTTATTCAACTATTCTTCTTTTTAAGTTTAAGCTTTGAAATAATTGAACTTTTTCTTGTAAAAATATGAATTTTTGACTTAAGTGAATTTATCACATTATTCTCACAAAATCCATAAAATAATGGTGCAAAATCTATCAAAATAAATCTAATTCATGCTATGTCAATATATAAAATTGAGTGATATCAATAGGCACTTTAAAACCAAGCAAAGATGTGGTTTCTTCAAGTTTTTCAATCTTTGGCAATGGAGGTTTTGTTTTTACAGAGAGTATTTTGGTGAGAAGAGGGACAACAAGAGAAAAAATAGCAGCCAAGTGTAAAGGTTTTTCTTTTTTCTTTTTCAAAAGTCCCCCTTTTTACTCTTAAAAATTATCCTTTAATACTCCTTTTGCCAAATAATTCGTGGGTCCTAATAGTATATACTCCTCCAGCCATCTGGAAGGCGGTCCTTGGAACCTATAAAAGTCTATGTCCACACAAGCCTTAAAAGTAAAGGCTCGCACAAACCTTTAGGGTTTGCACGGCCTTATGTCCTTGCGAGAAGAGGTCCGTACGGACTTCAGCGACATATGCCACCATAGTCCTATGGACTTTTGACCCTCGTGAAAGGAGGTCCATACAAACATCATGTGGTTGTCCACTATGCCTCTACCTAAAGCCTTTTTTGAAGGTGTTTTTGAGTTCTATTCCCAGGATATTTTGCTTAGTTTGTGGGCATCCCTTTACATCTCTTGAGAAACATTTAGCATATGAGAGTTTCATTATTGAAAAATTCTCTTAACTAGGAAACATTTCGAGTGTTAGTGTCTACAGTAGTGGATGTTGTTTTCCCTTATTTTCTTGGTAATTAAGTAAGTTATCTTTTTATTTTTGCTGGTTTAAAGTTTTGAGAATGAAAAATTTGTAGTTGGTGAGTTTTTGTTTACTTTCTTTGAACAATTTTCTCATGGCTTAGTGGTGAATAGTGAGAGGCCGAGACTTTTAAAAGACAAAGTGGCCAGATTCTTTTTTTCAAAGTAATTAGAGGAAGTATGGGATTAAACCGTGACCTTGAGGGCAGTTTTTTAGTGGCAAGGAGATATTGAAGATTAACTTGGAAGAAGAGAGTTTTACTTAGAATTAATGGTTAGTGCTATTTTGTTTTTTCTTTCCACCTTTGTTCATGATTGGTATTTGTTGAATGATAGTTAATTGATGATGAATGATGATAGAATAATAGATAAATTGATGGGAGTGGAAATGTGAACAAGAATTTGCTTTTAACTCTAGTCACATATAAATATGCTATGGCTGAGAATTAAAATAAGTGTAAAGTGGATTTCTTTCCTTGAGATGTTGGGTTTCGGGTGATGAAAATTGGAATTTGTGGTTGAATAATAATAATAATAATAATAATAATAATAATAATAAATTTACTAGAGCGTACGCTTTCATGTAATGGCTGAGATTTATCATAATGGGAAAAAAAAAAAGTAAATTACGCTGGTTTTAGTAGGTTAGGTGTGAATTAGAATATATGCGTGGAATTTGCATGTATTAGTGTCTAGTGTATTACACTGGTTTTAGTTGGAATTTGCAGGAGAAAAAAATGTAACTAATTAATGAATTTATTAAATAGGTAAAGGAATGAGACCTCAAAATGATATTAAAGTGATGAAGCCAAGAGATGAATAGTAAATAAATGGAAATTTAATAAGAAGATGAATATGAAATTTATTTAGGAGTTTGAATAATAATAATTAAATATTATTTCTTCATGGGTGTTGAATCAGTTTATTAAATATGAGTTTAAATTGATAAATTATCTTAGTCAAAAAGAAAAA
>CANXYI010381990.1:0-10276 GCA_948208565.1 Hura crepitans | reverse complement strand
ATGGTTGCCATTATTTCAAGGATAAAATATCTTGATAATCTCTATTTTAATGTCCATACTTTGCAATTGTTATAATTATGCCCTTGCACTCTCATAACTCTCCTCTTTTCCATTATATATTCTTTAAATTCTTGACTTGTTTGAATAACTAAAAATTCCATTTTAGCCCCATAATTCATTTCAAACTATCTAAACATTGAGTCTTAAAATCCCTAAATTAAGTCAAAAAAACTTCGAATAATTGGTTCAGCTTTAAAATATTTTAGGCCACTATAAAATCCTAACCATTTAGCTCTTAGCTTATTAAACAACTTTATTTCCAAATTCATATATTTGCCCTTATGTTCTTTAAAGTTAGTTCTTCTATTCAGTTAGATTGGCGTACTCTGAATCTCGTGCATTATACATGAACATAGAAAAAATCTCGAGCATTACACTCTCTGTGGATTGGTAATGCTCAAAGAGCCTATTTACTACATCTTCTAATATTTTCAAAGAAGATAATCTCGATTGTCTATTCGAGTTTAAACTTTCTGCTTGTCCACCCATTTTTTACGGGTATTTTCAAGAACCATTAGATTCTTTAAGGCCTTTTTATCTTTTTTTGAGGACCAGGATTAATGACCTTTACCAAATTTTTAGGCCAACCTAAAGTTTAGGGACTAAATGGATATACGAAACAAAATTTGAGGATTGCGCATGCGATTTTAGCTCTTTTACCGACAGTAGCAGATGCTAAGGATTTTTCAGATACTATTCTCAAAGATGAGGGAGTTTTGAGATGCAAATTGAAGTTCATGGACTACTTAGATATGCATTGAAAGTTCAATGATCATGGGTGAAAATTAGTCCTCTTTTATATAGTGAAAAAAAATTAAAGTTAAATTTTATGTTTAAAAATATTAGAGGGATTAAATTTTAATTGGAATGAGCCTACAAATTATGACTTGATTGGGCCGAATCAAACATTTATAATTATAATATTGCAATTATCAATTATGTAGAAGAGCATTATGGCTACTACATATATATATATATAAAGAAAGAGAGAGAGAGAGAGAGAGAGATGTTTTTCCTCCTTTTAAGATTCATTTAAATAGAAATTGTTAGTAGATTGAAAGATTAAAAGTCCAATTATTTTTTTAATTAATCAAAATTCAAATTTTATTAGCTTTTAAATGTGTGTGTGTGTGTGTGTGTGTGTATATACATACATATAATTCTCTTGTATTAACATCATATTAGGGCAAAGTATTTTTCTAAACTGAAAATTATTAAAAGAAATGCTTCTCTAAATTAAAAAAAATGCAAATACATGTGTAAAAAATGAGCAAAAATCACAATAAGTTACTAATTAAATATCAAATCATGACAAATATAAATGATTTTGTGTGTATTAGGCCTTTTTGTTATTAACAAATTTTTACATCCTAACATTAAAATTGTTTATAAAAAATTGCCATCATTAAAAAGTTTGAATAAAGCATGTATGTCTTATTATTATTATTATTATTATTATTATTATTATTATTATTATTATTATTATTATTATTATTATTATTATTATTATTATTATTATTATAAATCTAAATGCAATTGCTATAGTATTCAACCATTTTTCAAAAATTTTATTATAAAGGCTATTTTTTTTATAATTATTATAAAGTCTATTCTAAAGACTTGTCTATTTGATGATTGCATTCGATAGCATATAACTAAATTCTATTTTTTGAAAGATAGAGTGAATATAAAACTAATTTGGTTAATGGTAACGAGGATTTTTGCAGAAATCATATATGGTAAGTTGATGTTGATTGGGTAGGAATGAATGGAAAATCAGATTATCAGACAAGTAAAGGATTAAATGATCGAATGTAAGGAAAATCAAACAATCTGACCTGCAAAACATATGTAATGAAATGGCTAACTTAAAATCTTTCAAGATTAGCACTACGATGTTTAAGTTAGTGTAAGACACGTCGAAAGATGAGGTTTAGATAATATAAAGTGGTGGAAATATATACCAAAGTATTATATGATTAGAGTATGTGTGGGTGTGGTAGTGTAATAAGTTATGAATAATAAACCTATTTATAAAGGGTAAGTGGTATGTCTTAGAATCATAAAGAGCCATCCACTTATCATATTGAGATTTCTTCAAATTTGATTAGCCTTTTTAGTAATGTGTAAGACTTAGGCCCATTTAAGAAATAAGATAACATTGATAGCACTATCACTTGTCCTTCCTTCAATGGTTTGATTGTGAATCAGATTAAGTTGCATGGATCTGATTGGACTCTTATGGTTGCATTTGATCGGATTTATTACATGATCGATTATTACTTAACTAGACGCCTTACGGGGGATAGGTGTGAAGTTTTCTCCTTTTTTGGGAGATTGGATGAGACTTTTCATTCGATCTTTTCTTTAAGGAAGATAGATTTTTCTCTGATCTTCTCTTCCAAGAATAACATGTGAGATTTTTTTCTTCAATCTTCTTTTTTCGGAAGATTGAAAGAGACTTTTTCTCTTATCTTATTTTCTAAGAAGATCATATAAGACTTCTCTTTTTTGAAGATCAGATTAGATATTTCTTTTAATCTTCTTTTTTAGAAAGATCGGATAAGACTTTTCATTCGATTATCTCTTTGAGAAATGTAAGATTTTTCTTCTATTTTCTCTTTTAAAAGATTATATGAGAATTTTTTTCAATCTTCTCTTTGAAGAAAATCGAATGAGACCTTTTGTTTGATCTTATCTTTAAGAAAGATTAGATTTTTCTTTGATCTTCTTTTCCAAAAAGATTGAATGAGACTTTTTCTTTAATATTCTCTTTAAGAAAGATCGGATGAGATTTTTTTTCGATATTCTCTTTGAGAAAGATCAATTTTTTTTATCTTATCTTTTAAGAAGATGAGATGAGACTATTCTTCGATCTTTGCTTAGGAAGATCAAAATTTTCTTTGATATTCTCTTTCAGGAAGATCAAATGAGACTTTTCTTGGATTTTCTCTTTAAAGAAGATTGGATTTTTCTTTAATCTTTTCTTTTAGAAAGATTAAATTTTTCTTTAATCTTCTTTTCTAGAAAGATTGGATGAGACTTTTCTTCAATCTTTTCTTTGAGAAAAATTGAATAAAACCTTTCATTTGATATTCCCTTTAAAGAAGATTGGATAAGACTTTTCTTTAACCTTTTCTTCTAAGAAGATTAAGAAAGGCATTCTTGTTCTTTTCCTTTAGAGAGAATAGATGTGAATGTTTTTGTTCTCCTTTTTTAGGGATAACGAATAATATATTCTTCTAATAACTGTTCAGCCTCATTCTCATACTTCTTTTCTTATATGGCTAAACGGATTATTCTAACATGATTGGATATCTTAAATGTTTTATAAAAGATATGGATTTTAGTCCTTTTGTTAGTCCATCATCATCCTCATGACATTACGATTGCTCAGAGGCTCTTACCATGTTATCTCTCAACGAAAGTACCAAATAATAATAAGGGTTTTGGTAGAAACCTTATATAGTAAGCTATTGTTGATTGGGTAGGATGAATGAAAGATTTGATGATTAGATAAGTAGAGGATCCGATGATGGATGATCCAATGAGTGAAAGATCGAATGATTGAATACAGAGAAGATTGGACGATCGGACAATTTGACCTGCAAAAATATGCAATGAAAGAACTAGCCCTGAATATTAGCATTCTGATGCTTAAATTAATGTGAGATACATCGAAAGAGGGGATTTAGATAATATAAAGTGGTGGAAATGCATATCAAAATATTACATGACTATAGAGAGAGTGTGTAGCAGTGTAATAATTTAGGAAAAATAGACATACTTATAGATATTGGTTGGTTTGGTGAGATATCCTAGAATCAAGAAAAGCCATCCACTTGTCATGTTGAGATTTCTTTAAGTTCAATTGGGCTTTTTACTAATGTGTAGGGCTTAAGTCCAGGTAAGAAAGAATCTAATATTGATAGCATTATCAGTTAAATTGATGATAAAAAGGATAGCCAATTCATTTGAGTGGAATTTAAATTAACAGAAAAAAAAACTAAATAAAATTCTACAATCTTTTATAAATTGGATCAGAATTAATTTTTCTTACAAATATAATTTTTAAACTTATTTTTATTTAGTTTTAAGATAATGTGTTTTATATGTACTTTACTGAAAGCATGGATATTTCAGTGCAATAAATTTGCCTTTAATTGAAATAATTTTAATTAAAAATATCAATTTAATTTATTTTCAATTGCATTAATTTGCTTTTAATGAATTTCAAAAGTATGGTTGTCTCGATTAGATTTCAATTTAATTAATTTACTTTCAATTGAAGTATGATCATTTTTATTTGATTTTAATTCAACCATTTTGCTTTCAACTAGATCAATTTACTTTTATTTGAATCAATTTTTAATCTTATATATATATATATATAAAGTAGTTGCATGGTCAAATTCAATTGAAATTTACTTTGATAGTAAATCAGTTTCTTCAATTGATATTTAATTTTAATTTCAATTAATTCAATTTATTTTTAATTATATAAATTTGTTTTCTATTTAATCAAATTTCCAAAAGCATAAATGTTTTAATTGAATTTCAATTTGATTAATTTGCTTTTAATTGATTAATTTGCATTTAATCAAATCAATTATAATTACTTTTAATTGAATCTAAAAGTGTGGCTATTTTAATTTGATCAATTTACTTTGAATTATATTGATTTTAATTATAGGGTCCACCCTATAGAATGGTAGATTGTAGGCTCAAGAGGATAACTCTTAAGACGAGTGATGACAAAGAAGTGACATTAGTAGGTGAGAGGTCAAATTTCCTTTCCAATTTGATTTCTACTATAGTAGCCAGCAAATTAGTTAAAAAAAAGTGTCTAACTTGCTTGGCTCATTTGAGAGAAATTAGAAAAGCCATACCAAAAATCCAAGATATACCCATAGTGAGAGAATTTTAAGATGTCTTTCCTAAAGACTTGTATGTTTGCCACCAGAAAAAAAAGTACGATTTGCAATCGATTCAATTCCCGATGCTACACCATTGTCAATAACATCCTACAGGATGACACTAGTGGAATTTAAAAAAACTAAAGATACAGTTGTAAGAACTATTAGATGAAGGTTATATACACTCCAATGTATTACTATAGAGTGCTTAGTTCCTTTTATGAAGAAGAATGAAGGATACATGGGATTATGCATAGACTATTAGCAATTGAATAAACTAACATTGAAGAACAAATATCCTTTCTATAGGACAGATGATTTGTTTGACCAGTTTAAAGGAGTAAAAGTGCTCTCAAAAATAGACTTGAGGTCCGTTTATTATCAGTTAAAGGTGAGAGATGTGGATGTGCATAAAACGGCTTTTAGAATAAGGTATGGACAATATGAGTTCCTTGTCCCATTTAAACTAACAAATGTATATACAGCAATTATGAACTGAGTCTTTCATCCCTACTTACACCAGTTTGTAGTGGTTTTCATATATGATACTTAGTGTACTTTAAGGATAAAGAAGAATATGACAAGCATTTAAGACTGGTATTATAGAAACTAAGACATAATAAATTATATGCCAAGTTTACCAAATTTGATTTGGCTAAATGAAGTGACATTTCTAGGCCACATTATATCTAATAATGGGGCACGAGTAGATCCTAAATTGATAGAAGTAATAGTGGAGTGGAAGCCACCTAAGAATGTAACTGAAATTAAAAGCTTTTTAGGAATGTTGGTTACTACAAATAATTTATGAAGGGGTTTTCCATCATAGCCTCTTTATTGACCAAGCTTTTATAGAAAAATGTGAAGTTTGAATAGAGTGACAAATGTCAAGCAATGTTTGAGAAGCTTAAAACAATGTTGATAGAAACTCTTATACTTACACAGCCCATATTAAGAAAAGACTATATGATATACAGTGATACGTCTCATAATGGTCTTGGTTGTGTATTAATGTAAAAAGATAAGGTAGTTGCTTATGCATCAAGGGAACTTAAGCCACATGAGAAGAACTACCCTACTCATGATTTTGAGCTTGTTACAATAGTTTTTGTTTGAAAATTTAAAAACACTATTTATATAGAGAAAAGTGTTTCATTTACATTGATCATAAAAATCCGAGTAAATTCCTGCCTAGAAAAAACTTAATTTAAGACAAAGAAGATGGATGAAATTACTTAAAGACCATAACTATGTGATTGAATACCATCCAAGAAAGTGAATATAGTAACTGATACCCTGAGTAAAAAAAATATTTGGTAGCATTGAGGACTATGAATATCTGACCAAAGCTTATACATGTTGGAGCTATTTTAGCTGAGATGAGAGTGAAGCCTAACCTATTTTAGTAAGTGAAGAAAGCTCAAGGAAATAATGATAAGCTAAAAGCTATTATAAGGCTAACCCAAGAAGGGAAGCCTAGTGAATAAGAAATGAGAAATAGCCAATTGTGTTATTAAGGTAGATTGTGTGCACTAAACAATGATGAACTTAAGAGCTAATATTAGATGAAGCACGTAGTAGTTCTTATGCTATGCAGTTAGGTAGTACTAAGATGTACCAAAACCTAAAGACGCATTATTGGTGGTTAGGCATAAAGAGATAGATTGCCAAGTATGTGACAAGGTGTTCAACATGTGAACAAGCTAAGGTTGAACATCAGGTTCCAACGAGTTTGCTACAACCTCAAAAAATACCTAAATAGAAATAGGACAAGATAACTATAGATATTGTGATTGGCTTACTATTAACCCAAAAGAAGCAACTTGCAGTATAGGTAATAGTCGACATATTTACAAAGTCGGTTCATTTCTTGCTAGTTAGAATAAATTACTCATTTGAATGTCTAATAAAGATATACATGTAGGAGATAGTTAGATTGTATGGTTTATCCACATTAATAGTTTTTTATAGAGACTCAAGATTCACCTTGAAGTTTTGGAGGAAGCTATATAAAGCCTTGAGTACAAAATTTAACTTCAATAAGGCCTTCTATTCATAGACAAATAGCCAGTTGAAAAGAGTCATATAGGCAAAACCATGAAAACTATTATATTCTTTTCATGTAAGACATATGAATGTAACTAAATTGAATATAGGTGGTTGAGGGTATGCTATGAGGCTGTGTTATTGAGTTTGAGGGTAGTTGGGACATATATTTGTCATTGATAGAGTTTACTACAATAATAGCTGCCAAGCCAACATTAAGATGGCAATGTATGAGTCCTTTAATGGTCGAAAATGCCAAACACCCTTGTAATGAACTGAACTCCAATGAAAATAAAGTAACAAGACCTGATTTGATTAGATGGATGGAAGAGAAAGTGAAGATCATCAAGAATGATATGAAAATTGCCTTAAATAGGCAAAAGTCCTGTGCAGACTTGAAAAGAAAAGTTATAGAGTTTTGGGCTAAAGATAAAGTATTTTTTAAGGTTTCACCTTGGAATAAGATTTTATAATTTGGCAAAAAGGGTAAGCTCGATCCTAAGTTTATCAACCTAATGATATTATTGAACATGGGGCACCGGTAGCTTATAGGCTAGCTTTACTACCTGATTTAGAGAAGATTTATAATGTGTTCTAGATATACATGCTAAGGAGATATCAGGTAGACCCTTCGCATGTAATTTTTGTTAAGGTGATTGAGCTACAGTCATATTTAACCTATGATGAAAAGCTAATTTAAATTTTGGCTAAAGAAGTTAAAGAATTAAGGAATAAATAAATTATACTAGTCGAGGTGTTGTGGAAGAATCATAATACTAAAGAAGCTACATGGGAAAGAAAGGATAGCATAAGACAATAGTACCCTCAATTATTTAATTCAGGTAATTTTGAGGATAAAATTACTTAAAAGGGAAAGAATTGTAATGCCCTAAATTTTTACCTAATAAAATATATATAAATAGAAATAATAAATTGTAAAGAAAATAAATAAAAAAGGTGGAATAACTTTTTCAAGAGGATTTAATTAAAAATTTCCACTCAAATAATGGTAAAATAAAATAAAATAAAATAAGGAGGATTAAAAAAGGCTTTTGCTTAAATAAGTTATGAACCATTGGGTGGATGCTGACGAATTGATCCTAGCCATTCATCCTAAGCTATATCTAAAGCAAATTTTTTTACAGTAGAGAAAAAGATAATAGATGTTCTCTAATTCTCTACCACTGTTAAGTTACAGACAAAAAAAAACATACTCAAACCTTATACAAACAACAAGTAAGTTTGATCATCCATCATCTAGTGATTTTTTCTCCGTAAAATTCAATTTTTCTGTGTGTTATTGCTTCCTTAGAACATTATATTGGGTGGCCATTGATATTCAAGAAGAAAGGGGAGAGAATTCAAGGAGGAAATCAAAGGAAAAAAAGGTGATAGAGGGTTGAAATCGTTTGCAATTTGTGTTCCATCAATCTAATTGTACATGCATAAACTTCCCATTTGAATTTCACTGTGAATGGATGTTAAATTTATGTTCTTAGGTTAGGTATGAAAATTCTAGAATTTAATTTGAATTTTGATGTTGTTTGATCAATTTTGATGCATGACAAATTTGTAAGAAATGTGTATGATTACTTTAGAGCTGAAATTTGGATGATCTGAGATGACATTGACTACTAAATTTTATGAAAAATTGTAGCTAGAATCGATAGGTACAAAGCCCTTACTTCCATGACCTGTGACCCTATTAGGCTTTATGACACCCTCTACCCGATCTGTACACTAGACCCGAATAGAGAGTGCTCACACATACCGATATCCGATTCTACTATCCAAAACTCAAACTATTTAAAACTTTTATTAACCAAAATATTTATTTTCTTAAGGAGTTGTAAAAACTCAAAAAAAGCATTTAGCATGCTTTTCGAGGCAACTAATAGGGTCATTGTATTAGAAATTTGGCAGTATAATAGTTGTACTGGGACATTATCCCAAATAGTATACCTACAAAAGGAATAGTTTTATAAACTCATATCAACATCAATGGATCCACCTGATCCCCCAAATCAGCACATAACACAAACATTCAATCTATATCCATCACGTGTCCATTCCATACATACCTCAACCATAACTTAGGCTATTCTCATATATTCACAATTACATTATGTACATCTCTAATGCACTAAATCCATAACTATACTTTGCATTTTGAATGTTAGATGACATATAAATTACTCTCTACATTAAGCTTACTTTCACTTAGCCTAATCTACATCAATTATTATTAATTTCCATACTTATCTTATTTGACCATTCTTATGTTATTATTTTTCCCTGCTAAAGGCCTCAAGCACTTAGAAATTACATTTCTTGCCTTACGCTCTGAACCTTGCACCTCCTCGGGCATCAAAGTTCCTCTTAGCGTCTCAAGTACCCTACTAATACAACATTGAAATATTCGAGGCCCCATATTTCTTCCTCTCTTAAGAAATTTCGTCCGTGAAATTCCTAACTTCACCCCAAGACTTTGCTTTGGTCCTTAACCAATCTACATTTCTCTCAATTCAACTTAGCCTCTACTCACTATTCGATTGTGCCTACTTTTTTGGTTTATGTACTTCCCCTCTTAGGAATTAACCTAACCATTAATTCTTCTTCTACTCTTATTAAATCCCTTCAGCACATCTTTTAGCTTCTTTTACTCTTTGCATAACCCCCGAAGTGTGTTTACCTTATTCCTCCCAGTCGTTGCTTACGCGCTTATTTTTAGGAACTCTAGATCCTTTTTTGCTTTCACTTAGCTTCCCTTCTTAGAAACTTCATGAGAGTTTTTGACTCTCATGCTCATCGGATATCTACTTTTTGTTACCTTCATGAGGGAACATCTCAAGATAGCTTCCCTATCTAAGCTCCCTTATATATCCAGTTCTATCTGTCTTTAGGGGTAAGACCTTTTTCCCTCTTCGATTATATCCTATGGCTCTCTCATTTAGCATCTCTAGGGATCTATTCTAATCACTTGTAATCATATTATTTGTTTTTCTTAGCCTTTTCCTAACTAATCTTTCATTCTTATTTTTGTCAAGTCTCTTGATATTAGGGCTATCATGATGCCATGCTTAATTGTATCATGTGTATACAAAGGTGAAGAATGTTATGCACAAAGAAAAGTGATAATGCAAAATATCAAGATGCAATTTACAAAAATACAATGCTCGAGCCTGGTAATGAATGCAAATTAAGAAGGAGATAACCCCAGTATTTAGAGACCTTGACAGTTATCCTTATAGTCT
>CANXYI010381968.1:0-11924 GCA_948208565.1 Hura crepitans | reverse complement strand
AATTTCTCACTTGAATTAGACTCTATGGATCATGGAGGGATTAATTCATATAATTTTTTATGATTTTTGGTTATGGGAGAAGAGAGAAGAAGAAGAAAAAAGGGAGGAGAGAGAAGGCTAAAATGGTGTCGGCTTTGGGAGAATTTTGGGGGAAAAAGATGATAGTTTACACATGTGACCCCCTCATATGTGTAGGCCCTTATATAGGGGTAAGTGGATGGCTCAGATCACAACATGTGGCGATCTAACAGTCCATTTCTCCTGATTTTCTTTAAACTTCAGAAATTCATAGAAATTTCTCTAGAACTTTAAAAATACTCATTTATATTTTAAATATCCTCGATTAGTTTCATTAAGAACCATTTAAAATTTCAAGTCAAAATTCCACCGTTAACTTTTAGGCACTATTCACCTACTAGAATAAAATATTCAGAAAAAATACCAAACGACCTCAGAAAATTAAAATTCCTTCTTCATCATGTTAATTGGAATTTTTGAGGTTCAAAGTATGGTATTTTTTAGTCCGTCCAGGCACAATCCGGGGTTATCCCGGCATAACCTTATTTTATCTCCCTATTCACTAGTTTTTGACCCGAAATGATTTATTGGTTTTACTAAATTTTTAAATTCTTTCATTTTGTCCATTTTTTTGCTTATTAAAATTTTATGACTAATACACCCCTTTATGGCCTCATGAAGGTGCCCTGACCTACAAAGAACACCATTCTTGCCAAGGAGGTACTATTCATGAAACTTAGACGTATGGGCGTTACACCACCTACACTGGTTTGAGTCTTAATATTGTTACCTCACCCTAGAATTTAGGACTTTAGACAAACTGCTGGTTATCATGACCAACGTTAGGGCTTATACCTATTATATTATAGTCGTATGCTTTTCGGATGTATTCATAAACTAAGGGCTTGTCTACAGCTTGAAATATATTTTCAATTTAAAAATAAAAACCCAAACTTAACTATAACCTTAACATGGATTCCTTTTTCTCAGCTAAATCACCTTATTCATTCATCATATTGGCACTTGTACCACTCGATCCTCTAGTTTGGCTTAGAAATCATGCATAAGTTGTAGGAACTCACACAACTCACTTCGATTGAACCATTGCCATTAATAAATCGAACAATTAACTCATATCAACCCAAAAGCCAACACATATTTTATCTTCTTGTCATACATGCACAACTAAGATGATACACACACTGTATCTAAATGATAACCCTTGCTTTCTTATGTAACCTTACACTCTCATATTCTGCTATCGAACCAATACCACTTTATACATCTTAAACACTATATGTGTATAACACTTCTCAAAATCCTCCTTTACTCTCGTTCTATTAGATAAATTGTGCATTGAGGCAGTTATAGCTCTCTGATGCATCATATCATTATCTTACTCTTAATTAATTTAAATCTTATATATAATCAGGAGGTTTGTGACATCACATAGTTATTTACTTGCATATATTTATCTTAACTATATTATCATTAAACTTCTTACTCAATTTCTTAACATCGTCATGCTTTTTATATAGACCTTAACCAATAACAAACATACACTACTGTTTGCACCACATTGCCCTTGTTAATGTGTATAACTATCATGTATATCATGTTTATGGTATAAAAAATTCTATCCACAGCCAATGAATATTCTATTGAGAATAATCCCTCATATATATGTGTATATAGATACATACCTATCTATATAAATTAATTTTTGCATGTTCAACATTAGTGCTCATATTATCTCTAAAACAGTGTAGAATCTTCTATATACTATCCTATAAAATCATCCAAAACCTTTCTTCATAAAAGAATTGACTAAGCCATCATCACAACAAACTCTATGGAACCTTATCCCAACTAACAACTTTCCCTAAGATCATATATTATAGCCACAAATTTTTTTCTACAAGAAAGGTAGCAGACTCTTATCGTAAATCAAGCTCTCATCCATCTTATTTTGCCTCAATTCAATTTACAGCCATCAAGCTAAACACCAATACAAATATCTTCTGATAATACTTGATGCGTATGAGATAATAAATGATTACAGAAGGAAAGAGCCAAACCTAGAATCAATAGCAACTGTCCCATGTAGCATAACCAACCACCACTTGCTTGTCGCAAATGCTGTTGTCCACTACTACTTTCCTCTCTGAAATATTGTTGCCTTTTTAAAGTAATGACTGTAGCATCCTTTCTACCCTTCTGCAACTCCTCTTTTTTCCATTCTATTCACACCAACATTCACCGATGCCCATATCATTTTAAAAATTCAATTTGGCTTAGTGACTTGTAGTCGGCAATTTGTTATGGTGGTGATGTACTTTGCTTGCATGCTTCTTCATAGATTTTGGCACTTAATCGCTATCTCATCGCCACTACTACTGCTATTTTTACTTTAGCCATATTTCTCTACCCTTGCCATAATTTGGCTTCCCCCTTTTTTTGTTTGTAGCCTTCTCTCTAAACATGCCAAACTTAATTACCAAGGAAAGTTTCATGGTCACTTTGATTCCTTGGATACTACTATTGGCTTTATCACCAATCTAAGGACCCATGTCCCCCTTTCACTAACCATTGAGTTTTTCTTGAATAACCCCTCTTTATGCTATATATCCTTAAAAACACTTAGCTGATATGTCCTTAGGAGTTGCGTTAAAGTAGAATAGAATAAAAAGAAAAATTAGTTAAATTTAATGAATGAAAAATTAGAATAGAGGCAAAATACTAAACCATGCCATCAAGTTAGTAAAGGCAGGGAAAGATGAAGCTTCCCAACTCTATTTCCATGATTTAAAACATATTACTAGCCAATTTATGGTAGAAATAAGGGATAATTGGTTCAATTGATTGCTTAATGAGAGATTAATGGGAAGAGGTTGGTCAGCTATAATGTCAGTTTGGAGGTGACGAAGAAGGCATGGCAATTTTTTTTTATTTCCTCCCTTTGTACCCGACTTAAAAATATATCCTCTATTGCTCCCCTTTCTTTTATCACATTCACAATTAAATCATTAATCCTTATAATAGCCTTTATTTTATTTCATCATATTTTTACTTTAATTTAGTTCATTTCTCTTGAATTCTTCTTATTCATTATATAATAACATAATTAGGTTCATAGTTCATATATTTCCCTTAATTATTATTTTTATTTTTTCCCATTCATTTACTTCATATGCTAGTATTTCAATTAATTCTCAAATTATAAAATTCACTCAAATTAACTCAGTTAGGGAACTTTTTTTTAGGATGTTACAAATGAGTTATCTTTCAAATATGGGCCTAAGAAATAATAAAAGGGTAAAATAAGATAATATTGTGATTGGAGTTATATATCATAACTAGAATAAGTAATAACTAGACAATGAGATTAAATAGACTTAATCATAATGTATCACAGGACATGATAAATTGAACATTATGTTATGTGACCAACCTAGGTATATAACTATTAATTAATGATAAAAATTATAAGTAAGGTAAACATGCATGGCTAGAAGAATTGTATGATGCATGTTGCATATGTATGGGATACAATTCATATTACATTAAATTCACAACTGAGTGTATACTCAGTGTATCAATTTCTTGATACATAGGTAGTAAATAGTGGACCTACAGTCCAGCCTTGATGTGCAGTGTAACAACCATTTTTCTCTTTTGGTTATATTTTTAGTTTCTTTTGTAGTATGATTGTACATAGAGACACTCATGTATATAGTGGGTATGGTTTAGTTATATGTAATTATCATACAATGGATTGTAAATATTAAAATAGGTTATACCATAGACATAATTAAAATGTATGACTTACATACTGCATGCTTGATCCTGAAATTATAATGATTGTGTGATAATGATGAGTTAATGATTTAGAGGACAACAAGGGTTTAAGATATTGAGAAATAATTGTGAATGAGTATAGAAGTGTTGCATGTTTAAAATTCTAGTTTTTCACTTGGACAATTGTTATGTTATCGAATTTTTGTTGAAATATGACCTGTAATTAATAAGCTAAAATTAAAACCATGCATAAGATAATAAGAATCAATGAAAGTGATTAGGGAATGGTTTTAAATGGATAATAAAATGGCATTGTGTTATCTTTTATTCAACAATCTAGTGTTGGATCAGGTAAGGGGTGTCACATTAGATGGTATCAGAATGGGTTTAGGCATTCCTAGGTGTAGCATATATGAGTGCCATTGATTAGGGTTCTGTGTTAAGTAAAGCTACACTGATTGAGGCTAGTTACCTTTTCTTTTGTAGTAAATCAAGATGAGTGAGCATACCCTACTAGAGCAAGGGAAAAAGGTGGCCAATCATACACTGATGACTATACATGAACCCACGAGTTTAGTGACCCTAGTGCTGAGTGATGCAGCATGTCCAGCATAGACATAGGCTTCACCGGCTTTGTTGCAGCATATAGTTGACCTATTGAGATAGACTACCACTGTGGCTGCTCCACCACCACCACCACCACCACCACTAGCCCTAATATAGCCTCCACAACTTATGGCATTACAGAAGACCTATTTGCAGAGTGTAAAAAAGATAGGGGATCTTGAGATTTTGTAGAAACTACTGAAGATGATACAGCTAGGGCTAAGTAAGTGTACTCTTAAAGAGAACTTAAATTACGCCACCTCTCTCCTAGAAGAGGAAGTATTCACTAATGGCAAAACCACATAAAAAAGAAAAGCTACAGTAGAAGTGACCTAGGAGTTCTTCCTCCAAGAGTTTAAAAGGAGCTATATATCAGAGACATACTTGGATAAGAAGAGATAAGAGTTTCTACACTTAAAGCAGAGGTGGAAATTAGTGTTTGAGAATGAGAAGGACTTCGCTCAATTAAGCAGATATTTATAGTAATTTGTCCCCACTAAAAAGGAGCACTATAAGAGGTTTGAAAAGGGCCTCAATGTTGAGCTTAGGATACAAATAGCCACTTCAAAGATCTAAAAGTTCTCCTCCCTAATGTTAGTAGGTTCTACTATGGAAGAAATGCTAAAGGAAAGAAGAGAGACCTTTTAAAAGAAGAGGCCCTTCACTATAGGGCAAGTTAGTTTAACCTTGGATCCAAGAAAGAAATAGAGGGGTAACCAAGCTTCACACCATTCCTAAAAGTAGGTCTAAACATAGAGAATAGGCTAGGGATCTTAGACTAGGCCTAATCCATAATAGCATGCCACTAGTGCAGTGATGTGTATAGCTAAGAGTGCACCACCCGTGTGCGGGACTTATAGTAGGAGACACCGGGGAGTTTGCTGGCAAGTCAGGTGAGGAGAATGCTTTATTAATAGGTCTCAAGGCTACTACTAGAGGGACTACCTTAGAAAACAAGCCAATGCTACACAACTTTAAGCCTCTACTCTAGAACCTAGTAGAGGACAAAGGGAAAGTAAGAATGATAAGGCTAGTATAAATAAGAGATCTTGATAAGAGGCTTGAGCACCTATATGGTAGTGCACCATTTGAGCTAGAGATAAAGCTAAGGTGCCTAATGTCATTGCTGGTATTTTCTCTTTATTTGATTCATCTATTTTGGCATTGATATACCTAGGATCCACTCATTCATGCATTTGCACTACACAAGCATGAGATAGGGGCCTAGAACCTAAACCTATGGATATAAACATTATGGTTAGTAACCAATTAGGTGACATTTTGTAGTTAATAGAATATATAGAGACTATCCCTTAGCAATTCAAGATTATTTATTTCTAGTAGACTATATTAAGCTTACATTCAATGAATTTGATGTTATTTTAGGTATGGATTGGTTATCCAAACACTGAGTTATGGTAGATTGTAAACAGAAGAGGCTTACACTTGAGATAGCCAATGGGGGTGAGGTGATAGCAGTTGGTGAACAAAATCCTTTGCCTAATGTCATTTCAATAGTGGCAATAAGGCGATTAATCTAGAAAGGATGAAAGGCCTACCTAGCCTATGTGGTTGACACAAATAAAGTAGAGTTAAGATTAAGTTAGATATCGGTAGTGTTAGAATTTCTAGATGTATTTCCAGATAAGCTACTAGGACTACCACAAAAGCATGAACTTGACTTTGAAATAGAAGTATACCCTAGTATAACACTCGTATTATGGTGCCCTTTACCCGATCCATACACCGAACTTGAACGGGGGATGCACGCACATAAAATGATATCTTGTTTCGTTATCCAAAATTACTTAAAATTAAAACTTTATATAGAAATACATTTCTTGACTCAAATATATAATAAAACATTAAAAACCTTTTTGGCATACAAATCAAGGTAAATATTGGGGCCATCATGTAGAAAATTCAACAACATAATGGCTATACCGGGACACTTTTCCAAATTTTTACCTACTTAAAAACACTTCTACAACATCAATAAAATCATCTCTAAGTCCAATGGGTCCTCTTAACCCTCCAAACACAACATAAAACTCAATAAGCCTTAGGCTCCCCATAATCAACAATCTCACATGCAATGTCATTAATCAACACACATGTGAGAAGTAGAAAAGTAAAATCCATGGTTAAATATTTGATACAAAAACCCATTGCAAAATGCAGATTAGACCCAATCCCTCCGAGATCACAAGAGCGTACTAACTATTAACCATTACATTTAAATCACCACTACTATTACAAAAAGAGTACAAAAGTACACATGTAGGGGTTATCTTCATGTCTCCTAATATGTAGAAGCTTTGGCTTTAATCTACTACCCTGTTACCTATATATCACAAACAAGCAATGCGCTAAGTTTTCGCTTAGTGGTGTAATCACTTTAACTTGTAAAAAGGTTACTTTTAGCATATCATTACATATATATATGCAACACAAGTCATTTTAAATTTTAAAATCACAAACTTGAAATTACGGTGTCTTATGTGTAAACATGCACATTTTAAGCATAAACAATGCATTTTTATAGCATAATTGCTAAGGCATTATATGAATATCAAATAACCACAATTTAATTGACATAATGCATTACATACATAAAGTCACGATCTTTAAATATCAAATATGCCAAAAATCACTAACTTTATGTAATAATCATTTATAGGCCATAAGGCATAACATATATTATTTTATCATCATAGCACTTATAAGAACACGTACCATAGTCATACATTGCAAAGAATAATGATATATATATTTTTTTATCATAATTGCCATTATGCACACACAAGCTCATAAATGCACATATAACTGTCCATATTAATGTTTTGAGTCATATTAACATATAATCACCATTTATAGCTATACTAATGATAATAAACACATTTAGATACCTTAAGACTGATTTTGAGTCATTTGACTCCATTATGTACATATGTCACACATTATTACCAATTAACATATAATCTCAATTTATGCACTTTTAAGCCATTTTAATTATTTAACTAATGCCCATAGTAATTAGACAACTAACTAAGACTAGATAACAGAATTACTTAGGCTCAAAGGCACTTGTACCTATAGGTATATATACTTAAGCTCGAAGGCTCTCACATCCGTAGATTCATAAACTTAGGCCTAAAGGCTCTCACATCCTCAGATGCATAATCAAACTTAGGCCTATAGGCTCTCATGCCCATTGGTATGTAAATCAATAATCCATAAGTCTCATACCTGAAGGTATGCTAGCAGCCATTACAATCCTAGTTGACCGATCAACCTATCCAAACTAGGTTGTCTAACTATATATGCATCATTAAACCTGTAATTATGTGTCAAATTAACTAATTTCACTTTTTATATTATTATATTACTTAAAATCACCGTTGGCCTTATTGCACCTTTGTATGGCCTAAACATATACATTTGGCCAACTTAGGCCTATTGATGTCCATTACACTTAGAGGATCCATTTCTAAGGTGTAATGGCATCGAAATACAACAACATATCAATATGTCACATAAAAACACAACTATCAACTCAAACGATCATTTCATGGCATTTTCCAATATTCACATTCAAATGGTCACACATAGCCTATTCATGCACTTATAACACATATATCTTCCTTATATGTCAAAAATTCATTTTAAGCATATTAGCACATCGCATTCATGCACATGCAATATTTTCACATCGATAAGAACATACACGCACATATTATTGCACTTATCATTTCAAGTAGGCATAATGTTGCACATTTGTATATCAAGTCATTTTTGTGGCATTCTATTATACATAACATCCGTTATACATGTTCAGATTATACAATAACCATACGCATGCATTTCTAGGCTTATGACACATAACATGGCATAATCGATTTTCAAATCGCATAATGCATTAGTAAATTTAATATCAACATTCTTGCAAATTTCATCATTTATAACCACTCTAAACCATCTCATATCATGTATTTATCATTTCATTAGTTATGAAGTACTATTATATCATTTATTGTATTTTTATGCATTTAATACCATTTATTACTAATATGGACATAATGTATACAACACATTAAATGCAAATTTGAGGCAAATTAAAGTGATTACACATACCAATTAGGGTTGTACGGGACACCTGAAGTTAGCCTAGGCCTTCTCCTTGCCTCGGGAGGCTTGGGTTGTCGTTTTGCCTACAAATATAAAAGGATATGAATATCAAAAATTAATATAAAATAATATAAACATCAAAAAAATATTCTGAGCTTATATATGTGCTCTATAACACTAAGGAACCTATGAAAAATAAAATTTGCAGAAAAGAAAAACTCGAGAGTCAAGAGGTTACTATTCACCTTAGGAGTCTTCTCGATTTTTCTTTCAAAATACTCCATTAATCCCGACGATTTTGGTATCCACGAACTCATCTCGGGATGCTCTTCGATTCAGGTATAGGCTTGTAGAGTGGGTCAGTTTAAGGAAGGAGAAATCGAAGAAAGAGAGAGGGAGAAGAGGTGGGTAGAATTGGGTGTATGGAGGAGGAGGATGGTGAGTTTGGTATAAATGGGTGGAGTGAAAAACTTCCCCTATTTATACTTTCTCAAAAATAATTTTTTTCCTTACTTTAAAAAATTATTATAACTGATAGGAATATCGGCTTCCTCCATTTCTATCCCCAAAATTCCATCAATCCAAGCCCTAAATCCTCCCAAAATCTCGAGTCTAAATTCTGACATAACTTGAAAATTTTATACATTTTAGGTCCCAAAAATTGGATAAAAATAGTTGTCAAACTCAAAAAATTCCGATTCCAAAGCCATTGGACTATTCAAAATATTTGAGTATCAGGTTGTAATATTTTTAGATTATTTTGAACTTGTTATTCCTATGACACTATTCATAAGACACTGTCGTAAAATCTTAATTAGCATTTTTAACCATCTGAATGACTTCGGATTGGCTTTAAACTTTGCCCAAAATTCTCTTGTAATTTATACTCCTCATCGGTATGCTTAGTGCTACTCGAGTTTTGAGAAGCACTATTCATCCTGGGAATTGCTATTTATGAGAGTCGGGATTTTTGGATCATTACAGTCTCGATCTTCATATGCCTAAGATCTCCCATGCATCCTTATATGTATCTTCATATATGCACACATCTTTACATGTATCTTCACATGATGTATCTCCGTGCATATATTTTCTATACATGTGTCTTATCTTGTACACTAATATACGTCACATATAGTATTAGTCCTCCTAGGCATCAAGCTAATATACCTAAGGCATAGCTCACAAACCATGACACAAGTTTTATCATCCACCAAACATGGCATATGCATAAGCACCTTACCATCTTAAAGCATGCATCATTCATCATATGGGTAAAACTATCCATATATATGCTTGTTATGTCATCACTAAGACCATTCTAATCAACCATCTTACCTTATGTAGGTGTAACATTCATTCATCTAATATAGAAACCTTATCTATATAAACCTACATTTATTACCCTTAGGTTGCATCCTACATAGTGTCACATTGCTTGAAACATGTAGTAACATGACATGCATCTTGTATCACCACATATAGGCATATAACTTCACCTATTCCTTAATACTAGAATAGGCATGCAAGCCTTATTCATATCCACACACATAAAAGTTGCATCACATGCACACACTTGGCATAATCCTTCATCATTCACACTTCACACTAGCACGTGGCATGTTAACCCTGCATCAAAAGACTTTCATCTTGTAAAGGCCCATTAACCTCTTACTCAAGTATCTTATGATTCTTCCATGCACTAACTATCAGTACCATATATCCACATATATACATGCATCATATTTGTTCTTTTAACATCATTTATACATGAAACATGGAGCACATATATTAGGCATTAATAGGAACAATGCATAACATTAGGCAACTCTACAAATCATGTGCTGGAATTATAGGCTTTCATACATTAGCTAAAGCATATGCGCTAGAGTTCAACATATGTTACACATGAATGACACTACCCCATTCATATTACTTAGGCTTAGACATGATTAATCTGTAACACCCCAGGTTGTATACATTGTAAACATATTTCACATCTCACACTAGCACATGTTATTCCTTAGGATTATGCTCACACTAGGATCTCCTAAACTCACCCATACATTAGTAATCCATGTAGGCATGCATAACATAAATTCCATAGCATTTAAGGAATAAACACCTCATGTGTGTATCTCATATTCTCATGCATACGTCCTCACATGTATCCACATAAAACCATGCATATATCTTCACCCATATATGCATCATGAATATATCTCTAGGTATATGCCTTTTGTAACTCCATCTTATATAATAAACCCATAAGTGCCCTAACGTGTGAAACGTGCATTATTCATCATCAAACCATCCATATATATGCTTAAAAGACTTGCCTGTCCATGAACAACAACATACACATGCATTATAATCCATGTATTTCATAAAGATAGCTCACATCATACCTTAGAAATAATTGTTCATGCATCATCACCTTGCACAAACTTGTCATAAACACATCATGTAGTTTTCATAAGTTGCACATGCATAAACATGCGTCTTGCATCCTAAACCATCTCACATAAGTGAACTACACTATTCCGTAACTATACCTTTTCATTCACTTTGTATAATATACAGACCTTATCCATATACCTATGGATTCACATTTAGCATACCATACCTAGACACATCATGTAGACTTTAATCACCTAGTCTCACCTCGGAGAACATAGGTCCCACTTCCATTCATTTAAACCTTCCTCACACCCATGTGTGTTTTTCATGCATATTAATAACTACACCATGCATAGCAACACAATGCTTCGAACATGTATCACATCACATTAACCATATATCATGTTAACAATAAGGATCATTCTTCACTCAGACTCTTCTAAGGAAATGACCCCTACCTTTAAAAAGGAATCCCAATTTCTAAAGATGATGGTAGAGGGCAAAGACTTGTACAGAATTAGAACAATTGTCAAAGAAGCTGTGGCTTTTGAAATAGAGAACTTCTGAGCCATGATTCGAAAAGAATTCACCAAGTCAAAGACTACCGAGAGGGCAAACAATGACCAAGAAATCAAGCCTAGTTGCCCACTATGCAAATTTGCCAAGTTCAACAGGCCCTTTTCATCAATACTCATAGAAATAAGGAACAAAAACTTCTTTCATCCATTAACACCAAAACCACAAACTGGGCCATTTTTAACTAAACATAGGCATGACTTATATTGTGACTATCACCAAAAGATTGGTCACTTCACTGATGAGTGCAAAAACCTTCACCATGCCATTCAAAACCTCATTGATCTTGGTACAATATCAAATCCCAAGAGTCTCACCTTACAAAAGTGTCCGGACATTCCTTAGTTCCTCAAAGGGTAAGGCTAGCCTCCTTAAAAACCTAATAATGTCTTTCAACA
>CANXYI010381962.1:0-12251 GCA_948208565.1 Hura crepitans | reverse complement strand
TGTATTTGCAACATGGTAGTAATGCACAACAAAATTTGATCGATAAACATTTATTTATTCCTTATTTTTAACTTCTCAAGTAGGTTCTATCTACTGGTCCCTCTATAATAATTCCTATTCATTTAATTCCTATAACTTACTTAGCATTCACATCAAGGTTAAATTAGGAAATTCTCCTAAGTCAATTCATAGTAGAGTTAATTCCTAAACCAATCATCAAATATTATTATTATTCTATATCATGTGGACATGGGATTTTCTTTAGTTAAGTAACTTTTAGCCAAGCCATTATTATTATCTTTAAATCGAATCATGACTAATACTTGTATTTTAGTCCACTACATTTATCAGTCTATTGAATACACAACATTTGGTTAAAATCAAATCGAGTTTTCATCCCTCAATCTAATTATTTTCATGTCATTGAACTAATTTGGTTAACTAATTTATGTGATTATTCAATTAATTAAATGTCCTCAAGGTTTACATTTAGATAATCTAATAGGCCCAACTAGATAAACTACACCTAAGACACACTAGACCAATGAGGGAAATAAAATTATACATGGCCTACATTTTAGACCTCGACCAGTACACCAGCTCATGGTCCACCTCATAGACTAGTGCAGGGGCCTAATCATGGACCTACACTACTGCACTAGCATAGTCTGGTGTTTAAACAATATATGCTAGAAATATGGTGGTTTGCCACATAGATGAGTACAGTGGCCTAATTATAGACCTATGCTGCTACACTAGTATAGTCTGATAATGGCACCAAGTGTGCAAATATCATGATTGTCCACCCAGTAGACTAGTACAATGGCCCCCATAATGGACCTCGACTGTTGTACCAACCCTGTTTGGAAATCAGATAGTGTAGTAGCTACTAATCCATAAGTTGATCAGTCAACCCATCCAATGGGTGTCAAACTAATGGGCCATCTATCTCAATTTCTTGTTCACCATTCATCATTTCATAATATTTAGAAATGTTTAGTAGTCACATATAAATTTATTTTAATAGTTAAAAATTGACCTGGATAGTTATAGGTCATATTTTGGTCTTACCAGACAATTTTAAGTCTATTTTTATAAGCCTAATTTAAGTTCAACTCATAAATATGTTCAGGGCTATTTACATAATCTCACAATTTCTTATGCAGAAAATTTGTTAGCAATGTTTCAATTAAGTCCGAAGTAGTCCTTTTCTTAGGACAGTTACAGGTTAAGTCTCAAGGATTTATCTCTATTATAGGCCTAATGGATGTAAATTTTCTATCATATTTATAGGCCCGCAACAATAAATTCTAGGCATTTATTTTTCCAAACCCCATTTAATGCCCAAAAATTATCCTTCATAGGTTTAAGTATAACAATTTCAAATAATTATAGGCCTGAAGCTGAATTCATTTCTATTTCCAAATGATCTTTAAGATAATCTTAATTTCCTCACTTTCATTTTATTGCCGCTGTAAATTTTACATAAATTTATTTAATCACTTACACTCGAAAAATCTTATGATAATTCCTTCCTTTTTGTTTAAATTAATTTAGCATGAGCTTTTCATTATTATTATTTAATAATTTTCATGCCATATTTACTCCACATCCATGTCTTTTTCATCATAAAATCATGTTCATTATGTCATACTTGCCATTTTATATCATTTCACTCCATACATAAGTCTCTTAGACCCTTTGATAGAACATAGCCACTATCATTTTAATTACATTACTTTTGTATCTTAAATTAATGCATTATGTTTAGGGTCTCATTCATCTTTTGGCCCTCTTATGTTTTTATATCCATTAGGCATATTTCTTTTAAGTTGTTAACTCATATATTATAGGCCCTTAAGCTAGCAAAAAGAATTACAAACAATTATGTAGGAACAACACATAATAACTAACATCATTGCAAGTTTCAGCCATGGTCATTAATAAGTAAGCCATACATTATTCATTTTAGTCGCCTTTTTAAGATATTTTTCCTATTATATCTTCCTATCTTCACTCATGCATCACACGCACTAGCTTTCCTTGTCTTACTTAATTTTTAATTATGGCCACTTCCTCATAATTCACTTATTAGGTTATCACAATAGACCTAATGTTTTCATGCCCCCTTTTTCCTTGAATCACGATTGCACCAACACCTTTCCACCACACTTTACACACATATATACTTACCCATGTATTGTTTTAATGATTTAATGCCTAAGACTAGCACCTCTAAGCATATACTCTTACTCTTAATGTAGCACAAGATCACACAATACCCCTTAATTCAGCTCCTTAACCTTATACATAATGCTAATAACATAATTTTGATTTTTACCATCCTATTTACACTTCCTAACACACACACACACCTTATATTCTCATATAAACATTATCCTCTAGATAACCTACCCCTTAATAGCCCTTCATATGACACACATGGGTCACAAAAATTACAATATTGCAGTACACTAATTGGCAAAATTTCATACATATCACACCAGCTCTTTTCATCCCTCAACTCTCCCCTAAATCTCATTGATTTCCACACAACACACATATAAAATTATAGCCTATAACACCATATATCATTATTTTAAATTGCTCTATTCCTATTGTTAAAATTTACATCCAAACCACACCTAACTCAATATGAAATGTAGAGGAAGATAGTCCTTTAAATCTCATGCAAATCACCCATAGAAGCCACTCATCCTATACATACTCATGTAAGACTAAACATATCCATTTTACCTTTACTTTAATCTTACTTCCTCTACAAATCTTACACCATTTATATAGCACATAATCAGTAAGCAAAAAAAAAGGCAAGTATCAAATAAATTAAATTCACATACCAAATCACACAAAGCCACTCCTCCCATCACAGTCTACCACCCAACTTCACTTGTTTACCCTCATAAAAACCATCATAAAAACACACACATAGCATCAATTAGAAAGTTTGAGTAGGGAGGCATGCTTAAAGTACAAAATCCTTCACTAATCATAGGAAAATTTTGAAGAAAATTATCTTACGTTGAAATGTCAATCCCCTATTGCCCTTAGATGTGCACTTGCCACACTTTGACATTGCTTGTCTTATAGACACTCCTATGGCTACCTTTTTTCATAAAATTTCTATCCTCCATGGAATGGCATGATCTTTGGTGAAATATTCATTGGGAACTTTGGCTGGAACAACCGTGAACATGGGATGGAAGGATAAAAACATGGCCAAAATTTTCCTAAAGGAAAAAGAGGTGAGGCAAGGGAGAAAGAAGAAATAAAAATGATTTTAGTGTTAAATTAGTGGCCAAATGGTTGCCAAAGAAGGTGGCCACATGGCTCAATGGTTGGAGAGGGTTGGAAATGCCTCAAATTGTGAGACGTGATTCCCGAGCACCCCAAAATTAGATTTTCCAAAAATAAAGGTTGCCAATTTTGGGGATTTTTAAAAATCACACAGTAATTGCAAAAGTGCACTATTTATTCCTAAAATCCTATTCTGGCCCAAATTTCACGCTTACAAAATTTTGCAACAAAATTCCACTAGGAAGTAGGCGAATTAAAATTTTGGCATTTTATGACAATTTGGTTTGTGACAGAACTTCGAGAATTTTATACGACTACTTAGACCTCTAAAAATTATTATGTTTCTTTCTAAAGTCCTCATTTACCTTTAATTAGAGGGCCATCAGTTTTCATAGCCTAATTCCATCAGGAACTATGCTAGTGTAATTTTGGGGAAAATCGCAGTTCTGCTAGGTTTTAAAAAAAAATTTCGAACAATGTAAGAAAATTAAAATTCCTTCACCATTAGATTCATTACCATTTTTAACCTTTAGTGTGTGATATTTTTGCATCTGTCTGGGTTCATCCTGGATCATTCCTAACCCAACTCAATCTAGGTTCATGACCCAATTTAATTTATTGGTTCTGCTAAATTTTTTAATTGAGTCCATTTTTCCCCTTTTTTAATACCTTTGAAATTTATTAGGTAGTGTACCCTACCTTGGGATTTATGCCAGTGACCCAGCATGCTGGGTGCCCTTTTTGGGTCTTAAGACATGATTTTCGGAGCCTCGGTGTATAGGCATTACAAGTTTTCCCCTCTTGGAAAATTTCATCCCTGAAATTACTCGATATAATTCTTGGCACAATATCGAGTTTTTATTTATTTTTCAGGTCTTTATATAACCCTTATACCATGTCATTACTGATAACTTACTTGTTCGAGGTAAAGCATTGTTCCTTACTTTAGTATAATTATAATCATTAGATGAGGTGCCATTTGTTCTTAGTCTTAGACGATTTCACTTTAACTCTTATTACGCCTTTCTCTTACATTTGTGTATTGTGTTCTTGGAAAAATATTTCTAACTCTGTTTATGTATTACACAACGTGCCATTTCATTCAACTTATACATATTTGTAATAGGACTTTTTACATTTCCCTCTTATTAAGTATAGAATGGAACAATTTAGAGGAAATTTGATACTTAAATTTTTGCTTATTAACAATCTAGACAGTTAGTCATTTATATTTTGTCATTACTTCTTTTTATATCTACCACCAATAGTGTGGATTGATGTCTAGATAGATTCTTACATTCTCTGAGTGCACCATATGAGAAATTTTTATATCTCCTTTATGGCCACTGTCATAGGTTATTTATATTCGATGCTCATAGCCCATCATAACACTATAAGTATCCATCATTATTTTAATGAGTTTTAACGACCTTCTCCTCTTATGGGTAAAATGATAAATTTATTATATTTATTTTCCTTTTCATTTTATTATATTTTTTCCACAGTATTTTATCATGTTAGATTTATTTATCCCTTTTTCCCTTTGTCTTAGTATTTACTTCTTTATTTATTTATGGTTTTGTATTTGACTCTTACCAAGTCCCCTTATAGTTAGGCTATCAACATGCCACATGCAATGATGTAATGCATATGATAAAATTAAGAAATACTATGCTAGTATGCAATCCATGTCAAAAATACAATGCTTAGGCTTGGTAATGAATGCAATCAAAGAAAAAGGAATAACCTTTATCTGTAGGGGTCTTAACAGTAATCAAATTAATTCCATTTATTTCTTTTTCTTTTTTTTTTCTTATCATTAAATATATTGATTTTAATCATTCATCTCTCTAGTGGTATGCCTATTTATACTGGCCTTACTAAACATTTTAAGTATCATTCCTTTTAATTTTTTTCATACCACATTAGTATTCTCTATTATTTCTTTAAAGCATACCTATATATATAACTAAGATTCCTCTTATTGATTCTATTTACTTAAACTTTATTTGTCAAGGATTTATGTTTATTTCACTTAAGCTGGTGAAAATTTATTTATCAAGTTCATACACACTTATGAGCCATCAATGAGGCTAGGTGGCATCACCAAAAGTCATAGTGTTGGTATCAAGTTCAAAAGAAAATTTTAGGATTATTATGTTTTTCACTTCTCTGCTAATAACACTTTAAGCTTAAGTCAATTTGGATAGATATGCTAACACCTTGAGCTAGTCTTAACAATTACTATTCCCCAGCTAGGAAATATTTAATTCCTATATTTCTGGGATTATTTCTTCCTAGCATATTGTTATCAAGTTTATTAATATAAATACCTCATGGTTATCTACATTTGTTCATCATATCCTTTAGTTGTTATTTCTTATTCCCACTGTAGTCTAGAAGGTAATTTTCTTTTTGGGGTCACATTTAGTTAATGAGTACTCTTAATATCCCCTATTTATTCTTTAGATAGCACCAGTTTCAAGAGAAACCCTCTTCATTGAGCTAGCAATTTAAGGGTGTATAATTTACTAGCCAGCACATTTCCTTATGTGCAGGCACATTTGAATCAATAGAATTGTTAATTTCACACGGTTAACTTTACATATTTAGATTTCAAGTCCTTAGCATGGGTTAGTATAATGCAAGCAAGAAATATATATAGTCTCCAGTTTATTAATGTCAAATTGACACATTAATTAAGCATGACATGCTAGAAATATCCTCTAAAACATCTTCTCCTTTATGTACTTCATCAACTTCATTACCTAATTGAGACATAAGTTTTCAATCCTTTCTCGGATCTAATTAAGAGGCTATAATTAAGTGGGTTCCCCCTTAGCTTATTTCCACACCATATTCTATAGTGCCACTGTAACACAAAAAGCTAATGGGAAGAGGTCTGTGTATTTAATGACTAAGTTATAGCTGGGTCTCCCTATACTTCTCCTCATAATAAGGCTTGAACTAGGCAAACCTAATGTATATTGCTTTTTCTATTAAGATGATTTGTCATTTGCTTCCATTTCTTTCCCTAATACACAAGCATCCATCACCAATTTTGTTGCCCGTCTTAATAATTCCATGGCTTAAAGTAATAATACTAGTAATATTTAACTAAGTTATTATAACTATGCTTGAGCTGGTGATTAGCATGTAGAAACATATGACTTATTAGTCCTTTAATTAATAGTAGGGTATAACTTATTATACACTTCCTTTGTTCGAGTAGAATCTGATCATTTATTATGATTATCATGAATAAATTAATTGCTTACCAACCTCGTTTAGCATAAAAGTTTAGAGGAATTTAAACACAAAAAGTTGCACTCATGTACTCTTCCTAAAAACATTAAACCTATGCTCTGATACCACTAAAATGTAAGTATCAGATTCTTGAAGAATTTCGATAACAGACGCATTTCCTATTAGGTCACCCATCCTTAAATTACCTCGAGGTTCATTCATTTAACACTTATTAAAAATTCAATTATCATGTGTACTTAACTTAATTTTGGAATCTAACTTTATGATACATTTATTTAGGACCATTAACAGGTCATATTACTTATTATAAAAATTTTGGTAGCACAATGGTTGTCTAGTTACCATCCTAAAAATTTTCCACTTATATAAAATAATTCCAACGATCATATATCCTAGTCTATCAATCTTGGACCCTTTAGGTCCTCCAAATTTTATAAGCACATAGGCCTCAGGTCATAATCCGTAAATTATATCCGAGAGCCTTAGGCTTACATATTATAAATATCAAATAAACCATAAATTCAAAATTGTCTAATAATTTATTTAATTATAGAACCATTATCTACATTTTTAAACACATATTACATAACCTTGTAATAGGGTACTCACTTCCTACCTAAGTGCATAAGTGCAAAACTATACACTAATTACATTGTAATTAGGCAAACTGTCCTTTAAACCTTGCTACATACCCTATGAGGCTCTCTATTGATCTTGATTTCCTATGCATTGAAATAGGTACGCTGAGTATATAATACTTTGTGGTGAATTTAATTTATTAAAAACATGTCTCACATATCACATACGACAATGTTAATGTATTTACAATACTGTAGTAATGCACAACAATGTTTAATAGATAAACATTTATTTGTTCCTTATATTTAGCTTCTCAAGTAGGTTGTGTCTACTAAGCCCTCTGTAATAATTCTTATTCATTTAATTCCTATAGCTTACTCAGCGTTCACATCAAGTTTAAATTAGGAGGTTCCCCTAGGTCAAGTCACGGTAGAGTTAATTCCCAAACAAGTCATTAGAAACTAAACATATTATTATTATTATTATTATTATTATTTTATATCATGTGGACATGGGATTGTCTTCAATTAAATAACTTTTAGCCAAGCCATTATTATTATCTTTAAATCAAATCATTATTAATACTTGTATTTTAGTCCACTACATTTCTCAGTCTATTGAATGCGCAACATTGTGTTAAAATCAAATTGAGTTTACATCCCTTAATCTAATTATTTCTTTCAATTCATTAAACTAATTTGGTTGATTAATTCATGTGATTACTTGATTAATTAAATGTCCTTAAGATTTACATTTAGATCATTTAATAAGTCCAACTAGATAAACTACACCTAAGACACACTAGACTAATGAGGGAAATAAAACTATGCAGTGGTCCGTATTTTGGACCCCAACTACTACATCGAACAATGGTTCACCTCATGGACTAATGCAGTGGCATAATCATGGACCAATGCCATTACACTAGCATAGTCTACTGTTTAAATAAGTTATGCTAGCAATCTAGTGGTCTGCCCGTAGAATAGTGCAATGGCCCAATTATGGACCTATGCCGCTACATTGGCATAGTCTGATAATGCTAGCAAGTGTGGAAGAAGTATGATTGTCCACCCAGTAGACTAGCACAGTGGCCCTATAATGAACCTCGACCACTATACTTGCCTTGTCTACAAATTAGACAGTGTAGCAACTGCTAATCCCTAAGTTGACCGGTCAACACATTTAGTAGGTATTTAACTAATGGGCCATCTGTCTTCATTTCTTATTCTCTTTATTACCAATCATCATTTAATAATATTTAGGAATGTTTAATAGTTAGATATAAATTTATTTTAATAGATGAAATTTGACCTGGATAGTTACAAGTCATATTTGGGTCCTGTTAGACAATTTTAAGTCTATTTTTATAAGCCCAATTTAAGTTCAACTCATAAATATGTTCAAGGCTATTTATATATCCATTAGGCACATTTCCTCTAAGTTGTTAACTCATATATTATAGGTCCTTAAGCTAGCAAAAAGAATTACAAACAACCATTTAGGAACAACACACAATAACTAACATCCTTGCATGTTTCAACCATGGTCATCAACAAGTAAGCCACACATTATTCAATTAAGTCACCTTTTTAGGATATTTTTCCTATTCTATGTAACTCTTATCTTTACTTAGGCATCACACACACTAGCATACCTTGTCTTACTTAATTTTCACTTAAGGCCACTTCTTCATAATTCACTTATTAGGTTCTCACAGTAGCCCTCACATTTTTATGCCCCCTTTTTCCTTGAATCACGCTTGCACCCGCACCTATCCATTACATGTTACACATACACACACTCACACTTGTATGGTTTTAATGATTTAATGGCAAACACTAACACCTCTAAGCATATACCCCTACACTCAATGTAGCCTAAGATCACACAATACTCTTTAATTCAGCTTCCTAACCTCAGACACAATGCTAATAACATAATTCTAATTTTTACCATCATATTTACACTACATAACACACATACACACCTCATATTCTCGTGTAAACATTATCCTTCACAACACCTACCCCTCAATAGCCCTTCATGTCACACACATATGTCACAAAAATTATAATATTGTAGCACACTAATTGGCACAATTTCATACATCCCACATTAGTTCCTTTTATTTCCTCAACTCTCCCTTAAACGTCACCAATTTCCTCATAGCACAAATATGAAATTACACCCTATAACACCATACATCATTAGTTCAAACTACTCTATTCCTATTATCAAAATTTACATCAAAACAACACCTAACTTAACATGAAATAGAGAAAAAGACAGTCCCTTAAATCTAATGCAAATCACCAATAGAAGACAGTCATTCTATATATACTCACTCAAGACTAACCATATCCATTTTACCTATACATTAATCTTACTTCCTCTACAAATCTCACACCATTTACATAGCACACAATGAGTAAGGAAAAATAGGGCATGTACCAAATATATTAAATTCACATACCAAATCATAGAAGCCACTCTTCCCTTCACAATCTACCACCCAACTTCACTTGTTCACTCTCATGAAAACCATCATAAACACACACACATATTATCAATTAGAAAGTCTGAGTAGGGAAGCATGCTTAAGGAAGAAAATCCTTCACTAATCATAGGAAAATTTTGAAGAAAATTAACTTACTTCTAGAAGTCAATCTCGTATTGGACTTAGGTGTGCACTTGCCATATTTTGACATTTCTTAGCTTTTAGACACTACTATGGTTGCCCCTCTTCTTAAAATTTCCTTCCTTCATGGAATAGCATCATCTTTGGGGAAATATTCATTGGGAACTTTTGCTAGAGCAACCATGAATAGGGTATAGAAGGTTAAAAAGTGGCCAAAAATTTCTCAAAGGAAAAAGAGGTGAGGTGAGGAAAGGGAGAAGGAAGGAATAAAAATGATTTTACTATGAAATTATTGGCCAAATGGCTACCAAAGATGATGTCCATGTGGCTTAATGGTTGGAGAGGGTTGGGAATGCCTTAAATTGTGAGAAGCATTTCCTGAGTGCCCCAAAATTTGATTTTCTAAAAATAAGGGCTATCAATTTTGAGGATTTTTAAAAAATCACACGGTCATTGAAAAAATGCACTGTTTGTTGCTAAAATCCTCATTTTATCACAATTTCATCTCTGCACAATTTTGCAGTGAAATTCCATCGAGAACTAGGGGAATTACAAATTTGGCATTTTGCAATAATTCGATTTGCAATAGAACTTTGAGAATTTTTATAAGGCCACTTAGACCTCCAAAGATTTTTTCATTTATTTTTAAAATCCTCATTTACCTTTAATTAGAGGCACATCAAATTTCATAGCCTAATTCCCTCAGGAACTATGCTAGCTTGATTTTTTTTGAAAAGTCATAGTTTTGTTAGGTTTTCAAAAAAAATTTTGAACAACCTCAAAAAATAAAAATTCCTTCTCTATTAGATTTGCTTCAAATTTTAACCTTCATAGTGTGATATTTTTGCATTCGTATGTGCTCATCCCGGGTCGTTCTTGGCCCGACTTAATCTGGGTCTATGGTCAACTAGCTTACAGCCCGGTTTAATTTATTGGATTTGCAAAATTTTTTAATTGAGGCCATTTTCCTCATTTTTAAAGCCCTTGAAGTTTATCGGGTAGTGTGCCTTACCTTGGGATTCATGCTAGTAACCTAGCATGCCGGGTGTCTTTTTTAGGTCTTAAGACATGGTTTCTAGAGCCTCGGTGCACGGGCATTACACATACTATAGTTTATAGGTCCAGCAAGCTTAAAAGCTGCTAGTGTCTATAATATTAAGTTAACCAAGTGATGTATATAAACAAGCCTATGTATCGAAATGGTTTAATTTCTGTCTATGCTTATGTTTATGGGCCTGAGGCTTGATTGATGATTGATTGCTTGTCATGATATGCAGATGATGATGGGAGACTAGAAGGGTCTAGAAGGTGATAAGTTAAGTAATAGGGGTTATTAGAAGAGTTCATTTTTTTGGGTTAAAAATTTTAGAATGTCACCTGGGAAGCCGTTATGCTGCCTAAATTTCTATGATATTTATAATAGCCTAGTGAATGGGATTTAGGATCTAATATGCCCTAAGTAGTGATGTCTAAGCGATAGACAAAAATGTTAGGCAACATTAGTGCAAATAATAGATAATCTGTAAGTGTTAAATGAATGCAATTCTGGAGCAATTTTAGGATGGGTGACCTAGTGGGAAGTGCATTGCCTATCAAGTTTCTTCAGGTATCTAGTAGAGGGTGTTATAATACTTGTTATATTTGTGATGTAAGACCACCCCATGTTATCAAATTAGATCCAAGAGCCTTAAGGTGTGTTTTCTTAGGATCTTCTTGCCTTCAGAAGGAATATAGATGTTATTCTCCCAATCTTAATAAGTAACTAGTTTCAACTAATATGGTATTCTTAAAGGATTAACCATTATTTTCTTCTCCTCCTACTTCTACATGTTAGGGAAAGGAAAATGATTAGCTCATTATACTATCACTACTTCTATAAATTCTACATATGTGTCTCATGCATCATCCAGTGAGCCAACAACAACTATTGGTAGTTCAACATTAGCAAAACCACATATTGTATGCCTTTCTTCATGGTAACCATAAGGAAGAAGTCTATATGGAGCAACGACTTAGTTTTATTACTTAAGGGGTATAAAAAGGGATGCCATTTGAAAAAGTCTTTATATGGTCTAAAGTAAAGTCCACATGCCTAGTTTGGCAAGTTTAATAAGGTAGTTAAGTAGTTTGGGCTTAAAAGAAGTAAATGTGATCACTCAGTCTTTCACAAACAATTACAGTTGGTTTTATTCTTTTAGTTATGTAGATTGATAATATTTTCATAATAGGGGATAATAGTATAAGAATTTTTCTTGTCAAATTATTCATGCATACCAAGTTCTATATAAAAGACTTTGGGCAATTAAAGTGCTTTTTACAAGTAGAAGTTTTAAGAAACAGGAAGGGAATTTTTTGGTCCTAAAGAAAGTATCTTCTTTATTTGATTACAAAAAGTGAAAAATTAAGAGCTAAGCTATGAAATACTTCTATGTTCCTGATGTTTATTTTA
>CANXYI010381889.1:0-14516 GCA_948208565.1 Hura crepitans | reverse complement strand
ACTTGGGTTATTTTTGTAACTAAAGTTGTAATATTGCAAAAGCTTTATTTTTCTCACATGATTGTGTGATAAATTATGATGTTGCATGTGAGAATGCTGTCTGAGTTGAGCCTTAGGCTCATTGTGTTTGAGTTGTGTTTGGAGGGTCATGAGGGCCTATTAGAGTCGGAGATGAGTTTATTGATGTTTTAGAAGTGTTTTTAAGTAGGTAAAAATGTGGAAAAGTTTCCTGATACAACCATTATACTGCTGAATTTTTGACATAGTAACCCTAATGTTGACCTCGATATTTATGCCAAATGATTTTTAATGTTTTTACAACTCTATAAGTTAAGAAATTAGTTTATTATTTATTTAATAAAAAGTTCTTAATTAATCAAGTTTTATGGGTATGCAAAATTGGATATTGGTATGCGATAGCACTCTCTATTCGGGTTCGGTGTACGGATCGGATAGAGGCTGTTACATGAAGTTTATGCATGCCAAAGTAGAGTACACAGCAGAAGATGCAATTTTGGCTAAAATACAAGTTAAATCTAACTTCAAGCAGTAGATAAACGAAGCTCAATTGAGAGATGAACAGAAGTTGCAAACTGTGAGTAAAATTAAAGAGGGGAAGATGACAAGATTTGAGTTAAGTGATGATGGAAGCTTGTACTATCAAAATAAGCTATATGTGCCAAAAGTGGATAGATTAAGAGTGCAGATCTTGAAAGAGGCTCATGAAGCTCCATATTCCATGCACCTAGGAAGCAAGAAGATGTATCTTAGGTTGAAACCCCATTATTGGTGGCTAGGAATAAAGCAAGATGTAGTTGAATATGTGGCTTAATGTTTGACATGTCAACAGGTGAAAGCAGAACACCAGGTTCCTTCTGGATTGTTACATCCAATAGCAATTCTAGAATGGAAATAGGAGAAGATCACCATGAATTTTATGATGGGATTGCCACTGACCAGAAGTAAGTGTGATGCTATATGGGTTATAGTGGACAGATTAACCAAGATAGCTCATTTCATACCAGTGCAGATGGATTACTCCCTAGAGAAGCTGGCTCAATTATATATTGATGAGATTGTGCAGTTACATAGAGTACCAGTGGCTATAATCTTAGATCGAAACCTGAGGTTTACTTTTAGGTTTTCAAAGAAGTTACAAAAGGCATTGGGTACTCAATTGATGTACAGCATAGCATTTCATCCTGAGACAGATGGACAATCTGAATGGGTGATACAAATGTTGGAAGATATGTTGTGTAGCTGTGCAATAGAGTTTAGAGGCAACTAGGATCAATACCTATCATTGGTTGAGTTTGCTTACAACAACAACCTCTAGGCTAGCTTAGGAATGGCACCTTATGAAGCATTGTATGGTAAAAGGTGTAGAACTCCTCTTTATTAGAGTGAAGTAGGAGAAAGCAAGATTATCAGATCTGATTTGATTAGAGATGCAGAAGAGAAAGTTAAGATCATAAGAGATAGATTGAAAGCCACTTTGGATCAATAGAAATTGTATGCTAATTTGAAAAGGCAAGACATCGAGTATGATATTGGTGATCGAGTGTTCTTGAAAGTGTTGCCATGGAAGAAGATGCTCAGATTTGGTAAGAAAGGGAAACTCAGCCCCAAATTCATTAGGTCCTTTAAGATCATAGAATGAGTGGGACCCTTGGCAATCAAATTGGCATTACCTCCTGAGCTATAGCTGATTCACGACATCTTTCACATAACAATACTGAGACGATATAGATCGGATCCGTCGCATGTGATAACTGCAAAAGAGATACAAGTATAACCAAACTTGACATATAAAGAAGAACCACTGTAGATTCTAGGAAGGGAAGTAAAGCAACTAAGCAACAAATCTATTCCCTTAGTGAAGGTGTTATGGAGGCACCACAATACGATAGAAGCCATGTGGGAAAGTGAGGAACAGATAAGGATGCAATATCCACACCTCTTCACAACAGGTAATTTCAAGGATGAAATTTCTTAAGAAGGGAAGAATTATAATGCCCGTAAGTCTAAGTTCTATGAACAGTACCTTTTGGGCCCGAATGGTGTTCCTTACAGGTCGGGGCACCTTCACAAGGCCAAAAAGGGGCCTATTGGTTATAAAAATTTGATGGGCCTGAAAATGGGTAAAATGAAAGAATTTAAAAATTAATCAAAACCAATAAATCATTTCAGGTCAAGAACTAGTGAATAGAGAGATAAAATAAGGTTATGCCAGGACAGCCCTAGGATGAGCCTGGACGGACCCAAAAATATCATACCCTGAACCTTAAAATTTCCAATTAACATGATGCAAAAGGAATTTTAATTTTTTTAAGTCATTTGGTATTTTTCGAAATATTTTATTCTAGTGGGTGAATAGTGCCACAAAGTCAATAGTAGAATTTTGAATTGAAATTTTATGTGGGCCTTAGTGACACTAATCAAGGATTTTTAAGACTAAAATAAGTATTTTTAGAGGTCTAGAGAATTTTCTATGAATTTTTTAAGTTTAAAAAGAAATCGAGAGAAAATAGATCGTTAGATTACCACATGTCGCAATCTGAGCCTTCCATCCACCCATATAAAAGGGCCCACACATGTGAGAGGGTCACATGTGTGAAACCAACTTCATTTTCCCCATTTTTTATAAAAGGCTTATGCCATTCCCAAGATAAGCTCCCCTCTATTTTTCTTTTCCCTCTCCTCCCATACACACCTAAAAATCACAAAAAATATATGGATTAGACCCTTCATAACCTCTAAAGTCTAATCCAAGTGAGAGAAGTGAGAAATTTTACTTGTAGAGGAAGAAATTCAATCTTGGTGAATAGTGCCATTTTTTAGTGTAAGTGATTTTAAATCAATTTTTATTTTTGTTTTAGGTAGTTTAGAGTATTCTAAGAAGAACTATGATTTTAGATTTTTATTTGGAGTGGTGTAGAATTTTCTAAGCTAAAATTGTGAATGTTTAGGGTCAAAAGAAGCCATTGAAGGAGAGCAAGGTCTTAGGCCTCAAAGTGGTGGAGAAAAGGGTGTTTTCACACCCTAGGTATGTGGAATAGAATCAATTTGTGTATGTCATAGGTTTTTCCATGGAAAAATGCATGTTCATGTGTATGGAATTGTCAAATGTTAGTGTTAAGCATGGCTTGATGTGAATTAATGATATAACTATGTTAATAGTGTCAAAATAATATGATATGCATGATAATTAGGAGAAGAAATTAGGTGTATATGTGTGGTCATGGTATAGCCAAATGGGATGTGTGTATGGCATGGCATGGGTAATAAGGTATATAGCATGTAGGCATGGCTTTTAGAATGTAAATGTTGTGTATTAAGCATTCTTGGAAAATGAGTAACAATATTGGCATGTATGGTATGAAAATTTGACAAATGGTGACTTAAAAGTGCAAGTAATATGTGCCAAAAATATGACTAAGAATACGATGTCTATATGTGTGCCATTGGTGGCATGGTTATGATACATGTTTCATGAGATGTTATGTAAAAGATTGATGAAAGAACCATGGAGTTTGGATTGGTATATGTGAGGCCATGAAAGACACAAATTTGGAAACTTACCAAATGAATAGTAACATGCCCGTAAAATGACCAAATGAATAATGATTTTGCGACAATAGGCTAAAGATGTCATTTTGTGTGAAATGTTGTATGTAATGTAATTCATTGGCATGTTGCACATGAGACATAGTAACAATGATGGTAGATGTCATAATTAAGTAATGAATAGCGATTTAGCCCATCAGTTAGACACCCACTGGATGGGTTGATCGGTCAACTAGGGAATTAGCAGCTGTTAGGTAGTTTGGTCCTCTTAAGGCTACTGTTGTTTGTTGGATATGGTAGGTGTAATTGCCAAGGTTCTAAGATGAACCCTGCATACTTGGGTATTGGGAGGTACACCTAGGCTAATCCCTACTACCTATTTGTTGTATGTGGATATTGGCATGTCCCATGGGGTTGACCCCTGCTATCCACCTATGATGCTTTGGAGATGTGACTTAAGGTATTGAGAGGTCCCACGGGGCTGATCCTTACTATCCCACTTGCAGGTATTGGGAGCTCTACGAATTGATCCCCACTATCTGCTAGTTCGATATTGGGAGGTATATAGATTGATCCCTGCTATCAAGTGAGGTAGGTGCAGCTACTGAGGTCTAAAATATGGGCTAGTGCACAGGATAAATCCTACTATCTAGTGTCTTAAAGTGTCGTCTATCTATTATAAGCCTAAACTGTATTAAACTTAATCATGAACTTAATATATGGAATTTGACTTGATAAGAGAATTAGGAATAACTAAATAGGGTAATTGGCATCTAGGTTGTTATCTTGCATGACCATATTGAACAATATATTTATACATGAATCATATGTGTGTGTTGCATGGGTGACATACTTTATTGTATCTATTCCACCATTGAGTTTATACTTAGCATGTCGATGTTCCGATGCGTAAGCCATAAACGAGATAGCTAACTAGCTTCAACAGGAGCTACTATAACTGACCCATAGTCTTTTGGGGTATTCTTTTGTTACTCTTTTGAGTTTTTTGTAGATAGTCACTCATGTATAATAGGTGTAAAGTCAGTAGTGCATGTATAGTGTAAAATTGAGATATGTAAACTAAATGGCTATATACACATGGTTTTAATGGATGTAAGTGCGTGCTTTTGTTTGTATGTCTGTGGGTCTGAGACCCTATGTATTACTATGTTAGATGTCTAATGATGATATCAGTAGACCAAAAGGGTCCAGGAGTTGAGGTTTGAATGAAAACTATTTTAGTAATGCTTGTTTTATAAGAAAAATTTTTGGTTTTTCACCTGGGTAGCTGTTATGCTGCGCGATTTTCTATAAATAGATAACAAACATAATCTAGTGTTTTAATAGCCTAAAATAGGCAAAAATTAAAGGATATACAAAAATAAACACTAAAGGGTCAAGTTAAGTTAAAGTTGGTTAAAGTCCTATAAGTGTTAAGCAAATAAGCCTCGGGGAAATCCAAGAATAGGTGACTTATGGGAAGTAGTGCTCTTTGTCTATTTCCTTTAGGAATGGGTAGAGGGTGTTACATTTGTCATATTTTATTAACATATATTCATATATATATTTTGTCTTTATTTATTTTAAATATTAAGAACAATGGAACTTATAATTTATAATAATATAAACTTGGATACTTACTGGCATAACTTAAGATTTCTCTTCCTTAAATCCTTTCAAACTCTTGTTGAATAACATCTACATCTGTTGATTTTGTAAGGGTAGCTACTGTGGCAAAGAAGAAGTCCTTCGATACTACACAATTTTAGCTACTGCATTCCCAATTCAGTAGCCTTCCATTACTGTAATTCTATAACTAATATTTCTATTTCCTTTAAACCTACTTACAACTATTAAGGGCCAAAATTCTATAGCAAATTTCTATGTACTACTACTACTAACACACCACACTAGTTGCTATAAAATTTTTGAAACTAACATTAATTACAGGTTTATAGCTTCCCAATTTTGATTTCAAATAGAAATCAACATTGCTATTCCTCTATATCAGCCTTATAATTCCTTCTGTATCCTAAATAATCCATAAACTAAATAATTTCATTTTATTTTTTTCTAAAATTCTAGCCAGTATCACCACCTCCCCCTCTTCCTCCCATTCTTATTCTTCTTTAATTTGCTACTATAAATTTTTTTTCTTTTCTACTTGCAATCATTAGTATATGCCAATAACCTCCCATCTTTTCATCACAGCTCCTAGAATTGATGCCACCTCTTGCCTATGTCTTTGCCATCGTCCACAGCCTTGAAGTGTCCCTCCTTTCAACGCTGCAACCTTTTTTTCATTTTTTTCTCTACACCAGCTCCACTATGCCATCATCCACTAGAGCTATTGTGGTTTACCAGAGCCACCGCCGTTGCCATCGTAACATCAGTGAGATGCTATTACTCCTCCTCTTCGTTTCTTTTTCCCTTTTTTCTTTCTTTTGTTTCACTATCCCTTTTTTTCCTTTTTGTTCTTTCTTTTTCTTTCATTTGGTTGCCTTCTTTTTAATTCTTTATTTATTCCAACATATCTTGGAAAATTCCTTATTAGACCTTTGTATTTATTTTTTATTATGTTAATATAATACCCTTTTTAGTTCCTTATATACATATATAATCCACTCTTTTAATATTTAAAATTTTCATTATTTATTTGGGATCCAATAAACTCGAATTCCAATTATAATAACTCCATATGAAATATTTAAATATTAGCTTTATAAAGTCTCCATGTCAAATCAAATAAAATACAAAATTTATGTTTCACAATCATATATATTAACCTTCTATAAAAAAATCTTTATGCCTCGCAAAATCCTTTTTATTTAGTCTATTTAGTGTCTATATGTCAAGAATAATTTTTACTTTTGTAAAAAGCACGGTTTATAAACTCGGGATTTTTGGGATGTTACATTGATTCATAACCTAGCTTGAATAGCTCCTAAAGAGCAGTCATTGTAACAATCCAAACCTCCTCAAGACCTAATTAAGTTAAATGTATTCCTTAACCTATTTTTCCAATTTTAACTAAATTAGTAGCAAGATTTCAGCAACATATACGAATTATGCACAACTCAAAAGAATTAAAGCGGTCATTTTCTTGGTAATAATAGCCCTTTTAAAATCTTTGGGATCTCAACTAAAGGACACTTAATTTGTAAAACTAATAAACTTATCTCCATGCATATGCACAAATACGTATATAAACCCACACATAAAGTTTGTACATTCATTTACATAAAGGCCATAGGCATACATCTAGTCAATCATCCAAACATACATGCATTTAGGCAACACCTCACATATATGCACATGTGCACTTGAATATACATTTTTGTCCCATGTTATATGATATAACACACGTTAACATTAATATTACAGAGCATTTAGACTCTCATATATACATGGATTCATCAATGCAAGTATACAAGTACATGTATTCATCACATATCTTGCACACATGTGTACACACGTGCTTACATGAACTCACACCTATGCATATACATGCCAAGATGTATATACATGGTCATTCCACATGCTCTTCCTACATCATATTACATATTGTCTATGTACATTAACTGCATACATAATAAGGGGCATCCATTCTTTAAATCTTCAAAATGTATAGTTTATGCAAAGGGCAACTATCTAATTAGTAATAAAAGGCAAAGGTACATATCATGAACTTATCATTATGTAATAATATTAACTTTTATGTTTTCTTCAGACCATAAGACATGACACTAGAATCGGTTTAGTTCACTGTATGTGAAAACTATGCTTTTAACTAGTTTTATAGGCATAATGGTTTTCTTTTCATTATAATAGGATCTATGTCAGAGTCACAAAGTGGTGGTCTCAAAAGACATTTTGGTGTACACAAGACTTTGGATGTGTTAAAAAATCATCTTTATAAACTAGTGGTAAAGTTACATGATCAATCATTTCTGATAGGGTTACTAAGTTCATAAGCCTTTCTTAGAAGAGTTTTGTAAGGTAACTTTGGAAACCAAACCCTTCTATTCTACTACATAAATAGAACTTAGGAATTTGATTCCATGTTGTTGTTGTTAAAACTTGAAAAACTTGTGAAGATTTTTTGCCTTTTATTGAATTTGTTTATAACATGATTGTACATTTTTCCACAGTTTTTTTCTCCGTTTGAGGTAGTTTATGGGTTTTATGACACCTATCACCTAATTTGGTGGCTAGATCTGAATAAGGAATGGTACACAAAATGATATCTGAACTATCTTAAAACCCATATAATTTAAAACTTTATTTTTTTTTGAAAACTTGTTTAGCTTACAAAAACTCTTTTAAAAACATGAATTTATAAAAACATATCAAGGGTATACTGTTAGGGTTATCATGTCAAAAATTGGGCAACATAATGGCTATCCAGTAACACTAGCCTAAATATTAACCTATAAAGAAAACACTTCTTTATACAAGTATCACATCTCAAACCACCATGTCCTCCAAATTCAAACCATACATATCTAAATCTATAAAAACTAAAAAACATATGAATAAGAATCTTCATCCATAAATATAGATACATATAGCAATACAAACTTGTTTAAAAAGAGTTAAAAAAAATAGGTTAAAACTAGTTTAGACCAAAATCCCTTATATCTACATACAAGTGCCCTTAATCATGCTATAAATATAATATATACAAACTATACCAAAAAAAAATATCTTTTGATCAACACTACTGAGATGAGACTTTAACTTCATCTACGCATTATCCTACACATTGCAAAAACAAATGATGCATGAAGCTTGAAGCTTAGTGGTGTATACAATAACATATGCCAAATTCACATGTTTAATGCATTCATAATGTGATTATAACACATACAAAACATTATAACAATAATATGGCATGCATAATATTTTAAAGGTGTGTGTTAATAACCATTTTCATAACATACAATTCATTACATATTATCATTCACATTATCACTTTAAATGCTTTATGTTTCTTATGAGTTAGTCATTATCTTAATCAAGTTATTTACTTAAGTTTACCCATAATCAATAGACAAAATACCAAAATCGAATGATGAGAATTGGTAGCCACTGAGGCCTAAAATGGTTAATGTATATAATCAGTGACCACAAAGGTTTTACAGTGACCACAAAGGTCTTATAGTGACCATAAAGGTCTTAGGGTGACCACTAAGGTCTGATAGTAACCACAAAGGTCTAATGGTGACTCAAAGATTTGAAACCAAATAATAGCCCAAAGGTAAATACTATGGCCTAGAGGCCTAAGATAACACTGAAATGCCCTAGTAGCTACTAATCTCCTTAGTTGACTAGCCAACCTAGCAAGACTAGGTTGTCAACATTAATATGGGCATTGGTCATTAATTACATTTCACATAATTATATATGTTTTAATATTCAGTATATTAATTCATAATTTAGGTCACATGTCTTTAGTATTATATCATGCCTCAATAGGATCATAGATGTTTTGAGCATCATCAAAAGCGTGTATTAGGCCAATAGGCCAAACTTCATAAAAAGATCAAGATACCATGATTCACATAGGCAATTTGGCTGCACCATTTGCATAACATATATTATAGCAATTCATACCTATAAATTGAAATTCATATCATTGTCTTATTCCATGCATTAAACATTATACATCTTCTTATCCATATCATTACATACTTATCTATAGATTTCATTAACGTCCTTTCTTATGTTACTTATTACTTTCATGGCTCAAATATGCTCATGCCAATTACATCATAACATATAACAACACCATAATTATCACTTAACCTCATTTAGCACTAGCTCATTATATTATTCACATATACACCCATATGATTACATAACTTCTCATCTGTATACATATTTACATGCTAAAAGCATGAAACACACATTATCTATATATTCTCAATTTTTATGACTTTAATATGCTGAAGCTATATCATAAACAATTACATACATATTATAACACATATTCATACAATTATTACCGTAGCCTAGTGTTTCAATCCATGCATCCATTTATTCCAACATCAAATTTTCATACTTTATTACATACCAACATATCATTCCATACATTATTATCATTGTTATAGCCAAGAATTAAGACTAAACATACCTATCATACAATTAACTTAACATAACACATAATCAAGCCAAATAACATTCATTATCTACACATAGCCATACATTTGAGTTTCGATAATCTTACATAATTTGTAGATAACCTATTTTTCTTCATTATTTAACACCAATTAGACATGCATTCAATGTAACTCAGCCACCTATAATTACCACACACTAAATCTCATTACATACATACACATTTATATCATGATTGACACACTTTAAATAACAAATTCACACGTAAATGCACATATGTTTTGTATACACTTACAAAGGGTGCCAAATACACCAATAAGCTCCTTTAAGTCTTCTCTTTCCCCTTTCCTTTGCTTGCTTCTCCTTTCTCTACAAACATACAACATAAACACACTAAAAAATCCATAATAAAATCCATGTGTTTCTAAACTTCAATTTAACTTTAAAGAACTCTTTTTAGACTCAAAATGCACCAAAAAATGTAAAAACCCATAAATAAACTCTTACATGAATTAGAGGTTACTATTCACTCCAACATAATCTTCTTAAATTCCTAAAAAATATACCATGTTTCTTGCTTTAGTCACCATAATCATGCTTGAGGATCATCATTTTAGGGCTTAGATGTCAATTTAAGGTGTTTAATGGAGAAATAAAATAAAGAAAATAGTGGAGGAGGGTTTGAGGAAGCCATCAGGTTTAAGCAGTTAAGGAAGATGAGAACTATTCAAGGGTTAACAAAAAAATAAGCCAATTTGACCTTTATGTAACTCCCCTAATCCAAAGGTCCAAATTCTCCCACTTAAGATCTAATGGCTCCAATTATTCCCAACTGCATTTTATCCTTTTTTAAAAATTATTCCTTCTTATTAAAACCTCAATTAACATCCCTTAAGTTCTCATAAAACCACATAAAATAAGACCCAAATGGATTGAAAAAACCACACTCAAAAACCTTGAAAACTCGTGCTAAATAAATACTTTAATCTTTGCTTGAATTTTAGAAAATACTTTTTGATATTCAAAAAATTCCAATTCTAATGCCAATAGACTATTTGGAATATTTTAGTATTAATTTCTATCATTTTTGGGTTAATTTGAGCAAAAATGAAAAATTTTACGCTCAGCTTTAATTAGGTTACTATTCATAAAACACTATTATAAAAACTTTGCTTCTATTTTTAACCACCTTAATGACTTCAATTTCATTTAAAATTTTCCCCAAAATTATATTATTATTTCCATCTAATCACTTAAGTGTAACCCAAGTCTTAGAAAATACTATTCATATCCTAAGAAGTACTAGTCATAACCCTGGGATTCTCAAGCATTACATTTTTTCCCCTCTTAAGAGAGTTTTGTACTCTAAATTACCTCGTTCAAATAACTAGGGATACTATTTCTTTATCTAAGATTCGCTTTCCCATGTTACTTTTTCTAGGTTATAGTGTCTCTATAGTACCTTCACCAAAGGCATTATCTTGTTTTACAACTCTTTTACCTCTCGAGTGAAAATCTTCACTGGCTCTTTCTCATATGATAAGTTTAGCTATATCTCCACTTTTTCAGTTGCCAACATATATAAAGGATCTGATCTATACCTCCTCAGCATCAACACATGGAAGACATCATAAATCTATTATAGCTTTAGAGGCAAAGCTAGCTTGTAGGCTACCAATCCCACACACTCAGTTATCTCTTATGGACAGATAGACCTCTAACTTAACTTGCCTTCTTTTCAAATGAAAGCACTTTCTTCCATGGTGATATATTGAGATAAACCTTGTCACTAACTATGTATTCTATGTCCTTTCACTTCAAGTTTGCATAGGACTTTTGTCTATCTAATGCAACTTTAAATCTTTCCTTAATGATCTTTACTTTCTCTTCAATATCTTTAATCAAATCTAGTCCCGTAAGCTTGTTTTCACCTAAATTACTCTAATAAAGAGTAGTTTTACCCTTCTTCCCATATAAAGCCTCATTAGGTGCCATACCTAAGCTTAATAGATAGCTGTTGTTGTAAGTAAACTCTATTAAGGAAAGGTAGTGATCCTAACTCCTTAAACTCAATAGCATAGCTTCTCAACATATCCTTTAACACTTAAATGACTCATTCTAATTAACCATCTATGTCTTAATGAAATGCCATGCTAAAGCTGAGTTGAGTGCCCAAGGCATTATGTAGCTTTTTCCAAAACCTCGATGTGAACCTCGAGTCTTAATCAAATATGATAGAATATGGCACTCTATCTAATCTCATAATCTCATCTATGTATAGCTCTACAATCTTCTCAAAGGAATAGTCTATCCTCACTAGTATAAATTATGTAATCTTAGTCAATCTATCAATAACTACCCATACTGAGTGACTTTTCCCATTTTCATTATGGTATTACTATAGGATGGAGCAATCCAGAAGGAACTTAATGCTTGACCTTTACTTACTAACAAGTAAGGCATCTAATTACAAACTCTACCATATCTCTCTTTATATCGTGCCACCAATAGAAAAGCTTTGAGTCCTAATACCTGTTGGTGATACCAATATGCATAGCTTAAGGTGCACTATGAGCCTCTTGCAATAAGTGCTTCTTTACTTCTTCCACATCTGGCACACATAAATGATCTTGATAATATAGACATCCATCACTCTTAATCTTATACTCTATAGATTTCCCCTCTTTGATAGAATCTATAATACTAATGAGCTTGCTATCATCTTTCTAAGCGTCTTTCACTTATTAAAGAAGACTTGGTTTCACTTGCAACTTAGCCAACAAAGCTCTATCATCCATAAGCTTTAATGTAACATTCATAGCTTTCATAGTCGACATGAACTCCCTGCTCTAAGCATCTACTACCATATTAGCCTTGTTGGGATAAGAGTTGATAAGGCAATCATAATCCTTAATCAACTCCGTCCATTTACGTTGTCTCAAGTTCAACTCTTTCTAAGTTGGAATATACTTTAAACTCTTATGGTTTATATATACATAGCACTTCTCCCTACAAAGGTAATGCCTCTAAATCTTCAAGGTAAAAACTATAGCTATAAGCTCAAGATCATGTGTCAGGTAGTTCTTCTCATGCATATTTAATTGTCTACAGGCATAAGTAATAACCTTGCCTTTTTACATTATCACACATCCCAAGCCATTCGAAGATATATCACTATAGATAACGAAGTCCTTCCCAGATATAGGCTATGTGAGAATTAGAGCTTTTATCAATATATCCTTAAACTTTTCAAAGCTCCCTTGGCATTTGTCATCCTATATAAACTTGGCATTTTTATGTAACAAGCAAGTCATAGGTGCTGCAATCATAGAAAAGCCCTTAACAAATCACCTATAATATCCTGCCAAACCCATAAAACTTATAATCTAAGTCATGTTCCTAGGTGGCTTCCTATCTAATATCACTTTTATCTTTCTTGGGTCAACCTTGATACCATTTGGAGAAGCTATGTTTCTTAAAAAAGACACCTCATCAAGCCAAAACTCACACTTGCTTAGCTTCACATAACTTTTTATCTCTCAATGTCTATAAGATAACTCTAGGATACTTTTTATGATCCTTTTTATTCTTAGAATAAAGTAAAATATCATTTATAAACATTATAACAAATTGATCCAAATAAAGATTGAAGACTAGGTTGATCAAATCTATAAAAATTGTTGAAGCATTAGTAAGCCTAAATGGCATTACCAAAAACTCATACTGCCTATATCCAGTATATAATGTTATCTTAGCCATATCTACCTCTTTAACTCTTAGCTAATAATACCCTGATCTCAAATCAATCTTAGAGAAGACACTTACTTCTCTAAGTTGATCAAACAAGTCATCAATGTAGGGTAATAGATACTTGTTCTTCATGATAACCTTGTTTAATTATTAGTATTTGACACATAACCTCAAGGAACCATTTTTCTTCTTAACAAATAGAACTGGGGCTTCCAATGGTGATCACTTGGTCTGATGAACCCCTTATCTAACAACTCTTGCAACTAGATCTTTAGTTCTTTTAACTCTATAGGAGCCATCCTGTATGGAGATATAAATACTAGTATTATGCCAAGTAAAGCCTCAATGCCAAACTCAAGCACTCATTCTAATAGCAAATTGAGTAACTCATCTGGGAGTACATTTATAAACTCTAAAATTGCATGTGTCTAAGTTGCCTCTAATTCCTCTTTCCTTGAATCAAACACATAAGCTAAGTAGGCTTTACATCTTTTCCTTATCAACCTTCTAGCTACAACTACCAATTTGACATTGAATAAGAAATATGTCCTCTCACCCATAATTGTAATATTTGATTTATCCATTATTCTAAGAGAAAATCCTCTATTTTTTGCAATCTACAATTGCATGATGCTTGGACAACCAGTCCATGTGCATATCAAGTTGAACACATCGAATGGCAATTTAATAAGATCTACAGAAAACTCATGTCCTTGGACAGCAAAAAAATATCATTTGTACACTTTGTTAATTATAACATACTCTATAAGGTTGTTGATCATGATGTCTATGTCAATCAACTTAGACTCTAAACCACTGACTTATGCACATGTTATAAAGATGTATGAGTGTGTAGAGGCTAGATCAATCAAAGCTAATACAGGTAGATTAGAAAGATAGAATGTACTCACTACAACCTTAAGGGAATCTACCTCCTCTCGAGCTCTAATAGCATACTACTTGGTAAAAAATCTAGGCTCAGCTCCATCTACCATTTTTATCGAGTCCTCTAATACCTCTTTGTCTATCTCTTTTATCTCTCCTCTAAAATTTTAAACTAGCTGGAAAAGAACTCTAAA
>CANXYI010381867.1:0-10520 GCA_948208565.1 Hura crepitans | reverse complement strand
CGTGTGTGGGAAGAAATAAGGTTAGAAGGCTCTTACTTGTGATTTGTCATTATACACATTGATATGCATAAGCATTTCATGCATTCATATGCATTTTCATTTCATCACATCTAACCTTTGTCTTGCAGCCACCATAAATCCTTGAGCTACTTAGGTACGAGGAGCAGACGTTCGAATAGTTAGACAAGAATTCATATCTACCACTTACAGCTTGACAAGTATGGTGGGGCATGATGAAAGTAGTTCCGTTGCCCCAAATTTTGAGAATAAAAGGGATTAAAATTTTGAAGAGTTTGAAAAGAGAATGATAGACTTGGTTTCTAGAAAAATTATTAAGATGGCTCTCGTTGCTAGGTCACCATCACATGTTGAGAATGAAGCAGCTACACATGTTGGAAAGGTAGCTATTGCTTCAAAGGGAATTAGTATGGGGAAGCAAGCCACAATCATTAGGGGTAAAGAAAATAGAGCTGAGTACTTCAACCCAAAGTATGATTTTTGTGAGGATATGCTTACTCATCAAAAGTTTGAGGATCCTACAATGAAGAAGTTAGAAGAAAGGATGAAAGTGATGTCTAGGCTTATTTCCATGAGAAAGGGGATAGATCCTGAAGACTTATCCTTAGAATCTGAGGAGGTTTTACCTTCTAAGTTCAAAATGCCAGAATTACCCAATTTTGATGGGACTTCGGATCCTAGAGCTCACATCAAGCAATACACTACAGTCATGAGAGGCACTAAGCTCAGTACTAAATAGAAGATAGTGTATTTTAGTTTGACATTGTAAGGAAGGGTGATTGATTGGTACCATAGGTTAGAAAGGAAGGTGAAGGAAGACTAGAGCAAGATCCTGAAAACTTTCATTAGTTAATATGATTGTAGCACTTACATAGAGGTCACTCTAAAAGACCTCAAATTGCTTAAGTAGAAGCATAATGAGACCTTCATCGAGTACCTGTCAAGGTGGAGATCTCGAGTATTAGAGATAAGGAAAAAGCTAGAAACATCAAATCAAATTTACTTTTTTATTAAGAATGACAACCCTTGTTTGAAAGATGGCTTGAAGGCTAAGGGGTTGAAAGACTGGAATCCTTGAAAGACATAGTAATAGATATAAAAGAGGAGCATAATAAGTAGAAGAAGAGTTTATGAGGGTTTGGCAATAGGAGGAATCAAGGAACTAGGAATACAAGTAGTGCTAGTTTTGGGCAAACCACTGAGCTATCTACTATCACGAGGCATTATTTGAATTTGGGTAAGCCCCTAACTTTGTGTTTGAAAAGGTTTCAAAAAGAGGGGAAACTTTGACCTCTACCTCCTAAATCGACTAAAGGCGAGGTGAATCAAAATTCAATATGTATGATAAACATATGGGCTACAATTAGTGAAAGCATGTTGAAAGATCAAGTTTAAGATTTGTGGGTAGATTTTGATCCAGAATAGAAAGTGAGTGAGGAAGCAAAAACTAAAGTAGTGACCTATAGTGGGTGAGTAGTGCTAGAAATAGAAATGGATCCAATTCCTCCGGTAGTAGAGAATGAAGAAGATGTTGTTACCAAACAGTCAAAAAAGATTCCTGCACAGATCTCGATTTGGGATTTGTTGTGACAATCTACCTCTCATTATTAGAAAGTAGTTGAAGCTTTATATGGTTTAACCATTTCTACTACTATATCACCATCCGAGCTGGTGGCAATGGTAAAAAGAGAGAAGGAGACAAAATTTAAGTTTTTTTGATATAGATTTACCATTTGAAGGGCGTCATCATAATCATCCTTTATATATCAAAGTAGAAGTGAATGGCAAACATATGGCCTGAGTAATGGTGGATGATGGGTCATTGATTAATGTATGTCTGCTTAAGGCTGTAACAGCATATGGAATTGAAGATTCGATGATCTCCCAGTCTAAGCTTACCATTATGGCTTATGACAACACAAAGAGACAAGCATATGGGACTTTCAAGGTTAAAGTTAAAATGGGGGTAGTTATAGATGATATGGAATTCATAATACTCGATATACTTATGAATTTCTCCTTTCTTTTGGTAAGACCATAGTTCCATAAGTTACGGGGAGTTCCATTGACATTGCATTAGATGATCAAGATCCCTCATGACAATGAGATTGTGACAATCAGAGCTATGAGGGAGAATCAGGTGTCAATGCTTGAGGTAGCTAATTAACCGTTCAACAGTTTCCATATTGCTAAAATCTTCTTAGAAAAAGAGGAAAACCCTAGGGTGGTGAACATAATGAAAAAGATGAACTATCTATTTGGAGCCGGATTGAGGCATGCATTAAAAGGTCCAGTTTCAGTTATTCAACCTCAAGGATAGAAAAATCAAAAGGGATTGGGATACACAGTAGAGATGTCAAAATCAAAGAAGATCAGAAAAGATATCCCTTTCCTAAAAGAGTATTTTGCTCGGGCCAAAAGAAATGTCTATTATTATAGGGAGTCTGAGCCAACTATCATTGAGGGATAGGTTGTGCTAGGATTTGAGATCTTCAGTGATGTATTCAATTGGGTCACAAATGAAGTGAAAGCTATTTTAGATTTCTGGGATGAGGAAATTATGATCAAATTGACTGAGATGGAAATTGGATATGGAGAAGAGATCCTGACTGATGCTATGCTTTAGGGGAAAGGGAAGAAGAAGATGCAAGAAGAGAACCTGCCTGAATGTTATTATGATAATTTATATGTACACGAACTTTTCAATGGTGATATGCCTATTTTTGTTCTTAATATTATGAGCAATTTTGCTTATTTTTGTGATGTCTCATCTAATTGCATCACGCATAATGATAATCATAACTCGCATAACATGTTTAATATTAATTCAATCAATACTACCTCATTTAATCTCAGTATTGAGGAAAATCCAAAAGAGATCTTAATTGCATCTGATGTAACTCCTAAAGAGAGGAATAAATTTGAGAAAATGCTAAAAAAAATATGAAAAAGTCTTTGCCTAGACCTACGAGGATATGCCTGGGGTGGATCAAGAAATAATAGAACATGCTATTTATACGTACCCGAAAGCGAAACTAGTGAAATAGAAGCTATGACAAATGAAACCAGAATGGGCAAAAAAGATAAAGGAAGAAGTACACAGGCAAGTGGAGGCCATGTTTTTGGAAGAAGTGTAGTATCTAACGTGGCTAGCTAATGTGGTTCCCATCACCAATAAGGATGGAAAAGTCCGAATGTGTATAGACTATAGAGATCTGAATAAAGCTTTCCCAAAAGATAACTTCCTATTGCCTCATATAGATGTGTTGATTGATAGTGCCGTGATGTGTAAGATATATAGCTTTGTGGATGGGTATGCTAGCTATAATAAGATTCTGAATAAAATTGCTGACAAGATAAAGACTGCCTTTATTACAAAATGGGGCACTTTTTGTTACAAAGTCATACCTTTCAGGTTAAAAAATGCTAGGGTTACGTACCAGAGGATGGCTATAAGGATTCTTGATGATCTAATTCATAAGGAAGTGGAAGTGTATGTTAACGACATGATGATCAAATCCTCTACAAGAGAAAGACATTTTGAGGCTTTAGAGAAATTTTTTAAGAGAATAGATAAGTACAATCTTCGTCTAAACCTAAAAAAGTGTCTTCAGTGTGACTTCAGGAAAGCTCCAAAATGTGGATCACTACACAGTTTCTTTTCTCTCATTTGTCCAATGTGTTTAGGTGTAGTCTATCTAGTTAAGCCTACTAAATGATTTAAAAGTATAACTCAAAGACATTTAATTAATTGAATAATTACATGAATTGATTAACCAAATTAGTTCAATGACTTGAAAGAAATAATTAGACTGAGGGATGAAAACTCGACATTTTTTTAAGTAAATGTTGCACATTTAATAGACTAAAAAAATGTAGTGGACTAAATTATAAGTCTTAATAATAGATTGATTTTAGGTTAATAACAATGGCTGGCATAGAAGTTACTTAACTGAATATAATCACAGGTCCATATAATAAATAATAACAATTATATATTTGGTTTTTAATGACTGTTTAGGAATTAACTCTATCATAACTTAACCTAAAAGCACATCCAAATTTAACTTTGATGTGAATGCTGAATAAGTTATAGGAATTAAATGAATAAGAATTACTATAGAGGGCCTAATAGACAAAACCTACTTGAGAAGCTAAAAATAAGAAATAAAAAAATATTTGTCTATTAAATCTTGTTATGCATTATTATTATGTTGTAAATACATTAATGTTGTTGTATATGATATGTGAGATATGTATTTAATAAATTAAATTCACCACTAAGTATTATATACTTAGTGTACCTATTTCGGTGCATAGGAAATCAAAATTAACAGACAGCCTTGTAGTGCATAGAGCATAGTTCAGAGGGTAGTTTACAAGGTTGCAATATAATTAGTGTATAGTTTTACACTTACATACTTAGGTGGGAAATGGGTACCTTATGTAAACATTATGTAATATGTCAGACTGTTTTGAATGTATGGTTTATTTGATGTTTATAATATATGAACCTAAGGCTTTAGGATTATAATTGATTGATTATGGCTTGAGGTCTATGTTGATGAACTGATAGAGAGATGATGCTAGGTTGATTATCTGGGGGACTGAAAAGGGTTTAGGAGTTGAGTCTTAAATTTTTTGGAATTAAATTGAATCAAATAATAAGAAATTGGTAAAAGTTAAACAAATAAGCCCGAAGGACAAATTTTAGGATGGGTGATTTAGTGGGAAGTGCACCACCTATTGGGTTTCTTCAGGAATCCAGTAGGAGGTGTCAAAGGCACACTATAGAGTCTCACAATCTCATTTATGTATAGTCTTGCTAGTTTCTTTAGGGAGTATTCTATTCGAATAGGGATAAAATGTGTTGTCTTAGTCAGTTTGTCTATAATTATCCACACAACATCACATTTACTTTTGGTGATAGGCAGTCCCATTGCAAAATCCATTGTAACCTTTTCCCACTTCCATTATGGTATTGCTACATGATGTAGCAATTTAGAAGGAGCTTGATGTTCAACTTTTACCTGTTGACATGATAGACATCTAGTCACTTATTCCGCTGTATCTCGCTTTATCCCTGACCATCAGTAATGAGATTTCAAGTCCAAATACGTCTTTATACTACCTTGATGCATAAAATAAGGAGCTTTATATGCCTTCTTCAGTATTTGTAACCTCGAGTCATTAGTACTAGGTACACATAACTTGCCATGGTAATATAGACATCCATCTTCACTCAGTTCAAATCCTACTGCGTTCCCCTCTTTGACTTTACTTACAATTTGTACCAACTGTTCATCCTTGATTTGGATCTCTTTTATCTGTTGTTTGAAATCAAGTTTAATCTATAATTCTGGTAGGATTGCATCTTCTTCTATATACCCCAATCTAACATTCATGGCTCTTAATGTCATTGTGAAATTTTTACTTAGTGCATCTATAACAACATTAGCCTTTCCTAGGTGGTAATCTATCAGACAATAATAATCTTTTGTCAATTCTAGCCACCTTCTCTACCTTAGGTTCAACTCCTTCAGTGTAAAGAGATATTTCAAGCTCTTGTGATCAATGTAAATATAACATTTCTCACCATATAGGTAATGCCTCTAGATTTTCAAGGCAAAGACAATTGCAACTAACTCCAAATCATGAGTAGGATTGTTCCTCTCAGATGGCTTAAGTAGTCTCGAAGCATAAACTACCATTTTTCCTTCTTACATCAGCACAAAACCTAGTCCATTGAGTGAAGCATCACTGTACACAATAAAATCCTTTCTTGGTTAACTTTGAATTAGGATAGGAGCTTTAGTCAGCATCTTCTTTAGCTTATCAAAACTCTCTTGACATTTTGTATCCTATTCAAATTTCACATTCTTTCTAATCAATCTAGTCATAGGTGCTGCAATCATTGAGAACCCTTTCACAAATCTTCTATAGTACCCAGCTAATCCTAGGAAACTCTATATTTCTATCACATTCTTTGGAGGTTCCTTATAACACCCGTGATTGAGGCTCTGTGAATAGTGTCACAGGAAGTGTGCCTAGGTTGCCAAGTCACTTGCATGTGGACCGAGGAAGTGGCACTAGTCATGAAACTTTGAGGGGCTTTAAGTTGATGAAAAAGTTGAAATTTTAAAATTTAGTAGAACCAATAATTCATTATAAGCAATAAGGAATGCATCTATGTAATAAAATTTTTCGAGCCGGGATTGACTCGGGATATGCTCGGACAGACTCAAAAATAGTAGACCCTGAAGCTCTAAAATTTCATTAGATCCACTGGTGAAAGAATTTTTGGATTCCGAGGTAATTTGCAAATTCTAGAAATTTTTAAGGTTGGCATGCAAATCGAGGTAGTCTGAAAACTGCCTTATCGATAAAATCTAGCCAAGAAAATTTACGAGCAGATAGATGGGATTAAAATATGAATTTTAAAATGAACAACATAATTTTCTAAGGTCCGAGTGAATTATTGTGAATTTTTGAAATTTATAAAAAAAATCAAGATGGTTTGGGATTTTTAAGACCACCCTGAACATGTCAAAGTGGGACCCACCTTATGCCAAGTGGTAAACCTCGCTTGACAAGTTGATTTCCACTTGGAATGAAACAAGTCTTCTTCCTCCTTTTCTTTATGCTACAGATGCTAGAATAAGAGGAAAAAGGCCATAACTTTCTCATCCCTTCACCAAAATTTGTGATTTTAGTTGGTAAATTCACTTCTATGTGTTAGGCACCACGAGGAAAAAGAATTAATATAAAAGGATTTTTCATTTGGGAGATAAAAATCATGAAATTTAATTGGTTTAGAGTGGCCTAGAATAGTGACCTTGAAGTGAGTCTTGGTTGATTCCCCTCCTTCCCTTAGGCTTTTTGGTTGCCATTTGATGTTAGAACTAGCCTAACACCTATTTGATTATGTGTGTAAGGTGTTTGTGACCATTGAAGGGTAGCTTGAAGTCTACGAAGGGAGAGGGAGTCCACTATAGAAGTCGGACAACTTGGGATTCTTACGGATTTAAAGGGCTTCTTTCACAAGTAAGTGAATTTCAAGCCTTTCTTTCATGTATTAAGGTGCCTAAGATGATGAATGATGATTTAGGATGGTTGGAATATTTAGCTTATGATTAATTTCTTCCATAGTCATGTTGATTGTAGATACCCATTTTCGTCCGGCTTAAAGAAATAATAATGAATCTAAATTTAAGCCATCTTATAAAAATAATTTTCTATGATTACTTACATTAAAAGAGAGGATAATCATTATTATTATTATTATTAAAAGAACTAGAGTTATTATTACGTCATTATTGAATGACTATTGCTTATTACTATTATTATCATCATAAAAAATTTTGTTACTATTATAAAGCAATTATCATTTGTTACCTTTATTATTATTAAAAAAATAATTATTATTATCATTATTGTAATCAAATTAATTAAAGTATGATCAAATTATTATAAAAAATAAATAATAATAACAAGGAAATTGAAGTTAATTAAAATTAAAGCAATAAGTGATTATTAGTTGCTAAAATACAAAAAAAATCATGGTATAAAGATAAATTAAAAAAAAGTCTCTAATAATACATGATCAAAAGGAGTACATTATATCTAAAGATTACATAATTAAAAGGAAAAAGAAGAAAAAGAAGAGAGGGAGTTGCCGGGCTTAAATGGCCTAAGCCCAGTAACCCCCATGGCCTAACACCAGGCTCGGCCCATAAGTCCAAAGCTGCAGCCCACAACATCAGGCCCGACCCACAGGTCCAAAAGCTACAGCCCATAACACTAAGCCTAGTCGATAGGTCCAACAATTATAGCCCATAGTAGTAATTCCAACAGCTCCAGTTCATACATTAGCCTAGCCTTTTTGAAGAAAATATCTTACCTGCTGTAAGTAGATAGGGTGAAGGGGGCTACTAAAATAGTAGGATAAAAAACATTGTAGAGGAATGGCTATATAAGCAGTGGTTGGGGACACAAAAGGGGGATGAAAAAAGAAAGAAAGGAAAACACAAAAAAGAAAAAGAAAGAAAAACTCAGAAAAAGGAAAAGAAAGGAAAATAAAGAAAGAAGAAAGTAGTAAGAAAGGAAACACAAAAGAAAAGCATTCTAGAGCAAGAAGGCCAAAAGCACAGCACATTATTAACAATAGAAAAATCAAGACAAGGTAATGTAGCTACTTTATGATTGATTCTCTCTTTAATAACTTAAAGTCAGGAATGATTTTAATATATGAAAGGATATCAGCTATGATGTGTTATTTTTGATTCATATATTTGCTGTTAAAAAGTTTATCCCTATATTGATTATAAAAGTCAGGTTTGATTTCTTATAAAACATAGGGAGGGTCAGTAATGATCTCTATGGATTTAAAACTGTGTGTTGTGCTTAAAGAAAAAGGCAAGCTAACAAAAAAATTTGAAAGAATAAAAGATAATGGATGGCCCTTAGGATTTTGCATTCATACATATTATAGATTGAGTTTCACTTAGGAATTTACCCTATTCCTAAAATGGGTAACTATTAATTGCATAAATAAGACCATTTAATGAAATATTTGATACGGCAACAAATTACATCCTCTAATAATAGGATACTAGAAATGGCGTAACAATCCTAGGTTAATCTTCAAACTAATATAGCTGAAAGTATAAAACCCAGGAGCTACCAATAGATCAAAATATCCATAATGTACATGCAATAAATGCTTCCAAACACCTCAAAAAAAGGATATAATGCCTAAGTAAACTCAAACAACAAGTTTCATTTAGCCTTCAGTCATTAGTGGACCAAGAAATTTTTTAAAAAAAATGTATAGTAAAATAGAGTAAAGTTTGTTAAAAGAGAAGAGAATAAAAATCCATATAAAAAAAATGAATGCCATAGTTGCAAGATAAAAATAAAAAAAAAAAGAAAAAATTTTAAGAAAACTAGAAAATAAATCAGGGGAGTAGACACAAGTTTAGGAAAAAAAATAAAAAATTAGATACGTAATAAGAAGGAGAGGCTTAAACTGATAGTAAGTAGACAAACGAATCCTATATCACTATTAGCACATACATCCTTAACACATTGTAAGATTAAAATTTGAAAGAACCTGAAAACATGATTATAATAAACAGTAATAGAATAAGAAAAACACTACAGTGAGTATTTAAATAGGATAGTAATGAATAGAAACCAAATAAAAATATCAATAAGAGAAATGGCGGACGAAGAATAACATGACACAGAAATTTTTTTTTTGAAAATCATCCTTATTTAGCAGTAGAAGCATGTATCTACAGAAATCGAATAGTAAACACATTTTAGCCAACAATTACTACATAACAATAGATTTTAGAAAGGAGCATAAAGAAGAAAACATGATGAAAAATCATCCCCTAAATAAAAAAAATCAAAACTTTACAGATACAAAACTTCAACCTAGATGTATGCAAAATATACATAGGAAAAAAAACATAGAAATTGAATCAAGGTAAAAAATTAGTTAAGAAAATGAAAGAAGAGATTTTAAAAGAAGATGAACAATTTGATATTAATAGAGAGACAAATAAAAAAATGAAAAAAAAACATTAGATTAGCAAAAATCAAAAGAAGAAGAAGCAGAAAAAAGGGCACTGAGGAGAAAACTTAGCTTAGGGAGAAAATATCATGAGAATGGAGAAGTCTTTAGAGCTGAAAAACCTCAAACTCTCTTGATCCCATTTTTTATTTTCCTCCTTAACATGCATACAAATGGAAAGGAAAATAGAATAGAGAATCAAGTAAAATAAGAAACAAATGTAAAAAAAAGGAGTAAATATACACGTATAGAGAGCCAAAAATGACTCAAGGAGACCCCTTTTCTTCTTCAACTGTTCTCTTTTCCTTCTTTTGCTTTCTCTATCACATTAAGGGTATGATCTACTATTCTTTTACACCAAAAAGGAATAACAGAGCACACAGTTATGTTCCCTTTTTATTTCCACACAAATCACAGTTTCGCTCGGGTTAGGGAAGGTTAAGAGAAATAATGGTTACTAGAAAGTAGGTTTTGGATAAAAGAGAAGCAGACTCTAATAGAGGAAGAAAGAACAGAGGAAGATGGAGGATCAAAAGAGAAGATACAGTGATTTAAGAGGAGAGAATGAAATAGAAAGAAGAACGGGAGAAGTTAGTAAAGAAGTAAAGAGATAAATCATCTAGAGAAGAAGCAGTAGCAGGAGATAGAGAGGCGATTGATAGGAGAAGAAGAGGTGATTGGAGAAGAGGAAAAGGCTGTTGATAGAAGAGTCTGGAAGAAGCTAGAGGAGAACATAGAGCTTTTATAAGACACCAAAAGACCATTTTGCCTTTACGGATAATGGACAGTAAGGGTATACCATAGGGGTATTTTGGTCATTTCATAAATAATGCATAATTTAAATAATTTTTTATAAATTAACTCATAAATTAATTATTATTAAAGGCTAAATTTCAAATAAAATTCATTATACATATAAATA
>CANXYI010381791.1:0-12867 GCA_948208565.1 Hura crepitans | reverse complement strand
ACTTCTAGGCTGTTTGTCAGGACCACTCATGCTGGTCCTACCTTGCCCCTTGCCCCTTAATCCCAATTAGAGCCAACCTGATCCCAAAATTCAGACCCTCAATTCATCCTATTCCCACCTATTTCAGCCTCCATCTACCCTACCAACCCAAAGGACACATTACCATGCAATACCACTAAAACCAAACACTAAACCAGTGAATATTAGACCCTATTGATATTCACATCACCAAAAAGCTGAAATTGAAAAATTAGTAGCAGAAATGTTGGCCAACAATATTATTCAACCAAGCAATAGTCTTTTTGCCTCACCTATCCTTCTAGTCAACAAGAAGGATGGGACTTGGAGACTTTGTATTGATTATAGGGAGCTCAACAAGCACACCATCAAGGATAAATTTCCTATACTCCTCATAGATGACCTATTAGCTGAGTTGCATGGGGCTACTATATTCTCCAAGATTGACCTTAGGTCTGGATATCACGAAATAAGAATGAAGCTTGAAGATATTTCTAAAACTGCCTTTAGGACTCATTCTGGCCATTTTGACTTCCTAGTTGTGCCCTTTGGGCTCACCAATGCACCAACCACCTTCCAATCCTTGATGAACCACGTATTCCAGCCTTACCTCAGAAAATTTGTGCTTGTTTTCTTTGATGATGTTCTCATTTATAGCCCAATTGTTGGCCAAAGAATCTAAATGCTCTTTTGGGCAGTCCGCAATAAGCTATTTAGGCCATGTGATTTCAACAAAGGGAGTTTCTATAGACCCTGAAAGATAGTTGCAATGACACAATGACTTGTGCCTAAGAATTTTAAGGGCTTAAAGGAATTTGTGGGACCTACAGGCTACTACAGGAAATTTGTTGCTGATTATGGAGTCATTGGAAAACCCTTGATAGATTTACTCAAGAAGGATCAGTTCCAATAGATCAGTGCTGCCCAAAATGCCTTCGACCACCTCAAACACCTCATGTCCACTACCTGATTTCACTCAACCCTTCCTTATTGAGTGTGATGCCAGTTAGGGGTGTGCATTCGGTCTGAAAACCGACCAAACCGAACGTACTGAACTCCTTATAAATAATAACTAAACCGACCAAACTATATATGAAAAACTGAACCGAACAAACTGATTTTTTAACAAACCAAATCAAACCGACCTAACTTTTTTATATTTTTTATTGCATAAAAACGTCAAAACGACGTTGTTTTAGTGTAAAATGATGTAATTTTAAATGTCCAAAATGATGTCGTTTTGATAGTTTGGTCGGTTTGGTTTTCAATATCAAAAATCGAGACCGAACTGAAAAATTGAAATTTTTTTAAGAAATTGAACCGAGCAAACCGAAAACCGAATAAATCAAACCAAATAAATCGAAATAGCTATCGGTTCAATTCGATTTCGGTTCGGTTTTGCTCACCCCTAATGCCAGTAATGCCAAAGTAGGGGTTGTCCTCTTGCAGCAAGGCTAACCCCTGGCTCACCTCTCCAAACCTCTAAGTCCTAAGGCACAACTACTATCAGCATATGCGGGAGCTTTTATCTATTATTCAGGTAGTCACCACATGGCGACATTATCTGGAAATGGGTCCCTTCATTATCAGGACTGATCAAGAAAGCATCAAACACTTGCTTGGACAGAGGCTCCATACTACCATTCAACAAAAAGGGATTTCTAAGTTGCTGGGTTTGGATTATATAATCCAATATAAGAAGGGCATTGAATAAAGGGTGGCGGCTGCTCTATCTAGACAATTTGAATCCCAAACCTCCCCTCACCTATTAGCTATCTCCTCCTATAATCCCACCTAGCTACAGGAAGTGATTAAATCCTATGATGGGGATGCTAGTATCACTAAAACCCTCACCACATTATCTATTACCTCTGACGCTATTCCTCATTTCCAACTATCCCAAGGCATACTCCGATACAAGGGGAAAATATACATTGGGTCCTCGTCCAGTCTAAGGCACCAATTATTTCTCCAATGTCATGAGACTCCCGTGGGTGGCCATTTAGGATTCAAAGGCACTTTACACAGGTACCGGCAATTTTTTTATTGGCCAGGCATGCAAAAATGAGTGATGAGATGGGTATTGCAGTGTGACTCTTGCAGAAGATGTAAAAGTGAGACCAGCCCCTACCCTGGATTATTACAACCCCTTCCCATTCCCTCTCAAGCTTGGCAAGACATCTCTATGAATTTCATAGGGAAACTATCCAAATCACAGAATTTTGATACCATATTGGTGGTTGTGGACAAGTTTACCAAATATGGCCATTTCATTCCCCAATCTCACCCTGTCAATGCCTCTACAGTGGCTCAGCTCTTCATGGACTAGATCTTCCACCTACATGGCATGCCAAGAACTACAGTCTCTTATCGAGACGAGATTTTTACAGGCATTTTCTGGAAAGAGTTGATGAAATCCTTGGGATCTACCTACATTTTAGCTCTGCCTACCACCAGTAGACAGAAGGCCTAATAGAAAGGCTCAATAGATGCCTTGAGTCTTATCTTCGTTGCATGAGCTTTCTAAAACCAAAGAACTGGTCGAGATGGGTGTTCTTGGCTGAATATTGGTACACTACCAGTTTCCACAGTGCACTCAACATGAGCCCATTTCAGGCATTGTATGGGATTGCTCCTCTGCCCACACTTCCTAGCACAACTGCTACAACTATTGCTTCCTTAGAAACCTTCCTACAAGATAAGGAGACCATGACAGCTCTTCTCAAGGACCAGTTAGCAGCCTCTCAGAACAAAATGAAGCAATACACAGACAAACACAGATCAGAAAGGGAGTTTGAAGTAAGCGACTGGGTTTATCTCAAACTCCAACCATATAGACACTCAAAGCTGTCTGCTAAGTACTACGACTGTCTCATCCATCCTGTTTTCCATGTGTATCTTTTGAAGAAAAAAATTGGGGATTCTATCACTCCTACTTTGGTCCTTCCTACCCTTATTGATGGAGAAATCGCTATTCTACCAGAAAAAGTTAATGACTCCAGAACAGTCCAAGTTGGTGACAATTACTCTCAGAAACTACTAATCAAATGGAGGGATTATTCTGCCATTGATGCCACCTGGGAAGATGCTCAATTCTTCAAGCACCAGTTCCCAGAATTCTTCCATTCTTGGGGACAGAAATGCAGTCAAACAGGAGGTATTGTAAAGTATAAACGAAGGGCAAAAGAGTAAATAGCAGTAGGAGAAGTTAGTTATGGTATTTAGTTGCTGACAAAGCAAAAGCATTTTCTGATTTTTTGTTTCTAGAAGAACTAGTGTCATTAGGAAGCTGATGCTCATGCAGAGAATGTGAATGCGCGGCTCATCCGTGTTTTTCATATATATGCAACAGTCCCCACTTGGGAACACTATCTTTTTGCAATTATTCAATACTACTTTCTCTCTGCTCTATCTCCTTCTCTCTCTCTCCTCTGTTCTACAGCTCGATTTCTCACACATTTCCCCTTCTTTTTCTACTCTGAAGCTCTTTTTTCTCATTTCTGAATTTGTTAGGAGAAATAATCGTAACACTTTATAGCACTGGCACAATTAGCCCGTGTCTTCAAGGGAGTGCAATCTATTAATTTCAGTCCTTGCCCATGTCAGTTGGAATTCCATCTTGGTGATGTTTAGTGGGTCCAGAAATGAATTGTTTTCTCTGTTGTCCTTAATGATAATGATTAATTTCTTTTTGTGGTAGAATTCTCTTTAGCTTGGTTAACTTGCAATTTTTTTTTTTTTGCAATATCTGATCAATTCAAAGAATCTTTCTGATAGCAGTATTGTATCTGTCCTTTTGTGTCTGCATTTGTTCTCGGTTCTTAAAATGGAGGGGTTTTTTTTCTGCTAATCAGAATTGAGCTAATGGGGTTTTTTTGTGTTGCAATCATTAGTGCGATACCTTGATGAGTTTCTATTGATGATCCTGAAGCATGGCCATAATTATATAACTGCTGTTTGGCTAATCATCACTTTCTGCTGGTTTTGCCATTATCGAACTTAATAAGCAAATTCCCAACAGTGACTTGAGTTTTATGTCCCTATAGACAGGCCAGTATGTAGTGGAAGTGGTAAGCCGTAGGCTGTCAAGGTAGATGATGTCTACACCTGCATTCCGATGGATCTGAATATATATAAAAACGCCATTAGATTTGTGTCATGATAACTCAGTCAGTATTTAGAATATACTTGTGCTTTTTTGCATATCGGGGAGATCTCAAGTGATCTATCTGCTACTTTTTCAGAAATCTTTTCTCTTCAAATGGAAGTCTTAATGTAAAAAATATGAGATTACTTTTGGTTTTTGATAATTTAGTCTTTTTGCAGGTTTTGCAAGTTGAAAGTGGCTCTGCTGGATTTTTGGACCTACTGTGGCATAAAAGGTGCATGTTCTACTGGATGCGGAGTTTCTAGAAGAGAAGTATAAAGATATATCAGTAAGCCCTTTTTTATTCCCTTACGGATATCATTGGCTGTTTAAGGTTGTCAAGCTTTGTTCGTTGGAGAGAAAATTCTTGTTATCAAGTTTAAAAACGACAGAGTAAATTTGAAATTGCTATTGAGGCTTTTTAGTGTTTGTAATTAGGATCACAGAAGCATGTCTAGCTTGTGGGAAAACCAAAAATCTAAGTAGTCAACCCTTCTTGGTCTAGCTGTCTTAGTTCTCGTTTCGAATTAGTGTACATCTGAAAAACAGGGTGAAAAAATTAGAAAGGTAAATAGGGACATCTGTTACTATGTTTAATATCTGCTTATTCCAAATGCAACACATTATTTGCATTAAAATTCATGTATATAATTCTTGAAAGCAAATCTGGTGGACATTTGTCAATTAAATTTTAGATGCACCGAATACTTCCGGTATCAGATTAAGCAACGCACGGGCTTTTTGATAGCTTTTTTAGCAGTTTAGATGATTTGTGTGATAATGGGTGATAAGGTGCATATATGTATCGGTGGTGCTCATTTGGCATCACAACGCCGTGAATCGTGCACAACGGAGGAGTTGTTTTCTCTTTTTGTTCTCCCTGTTTACTAATGTTATATCGAGTTGCTGTGTCAACGGTATGGTTCATTTGCTAATTTTTAGATGTGTTCCTTCTTTATTTCTTTCATATAAATTAGGTATTGATGGTGGGATCCCTCCGGCACAAGCACCATCCTCGCCATCTTCAGCTACCAAATCACCGACATCGGCGTCATGGTGGTTTTATTATGGTAGTATGCCCACATTGCTGAAGTCTTGCTTAGGTGGATAGGAATAAATTTGGGCTGCTTCGGCTTTCAAATTGTAAGAGTTATTATTGTATCGAAATGGCGACTAGTCTTTGGCACAATTGAAAAAAGAATCATTAAATATCTTTTTTATTTTTTTCGCTCCTTGCATGATAAGTATGCAAGTGAATTAGTGCATGTGATTCTAAATTAAAAAAATAGACACATGCCATATAGATAGTGGAGAAGATAAAAGAGAATGTAATTAAGAGAAAGTAATTAATACTCTTAAAAAAAAAAAAAAAAAAGGAAAGGGAGAACGCCGGAGAACAAGAATGCAACCTGACATTGGCATAGGAATAAGATGAAATGAACTTTTTGGTGCAAGTTAAAATGCATCATTAATTATACCATATTAAGGCTAAGCCATGATAGGCTGATTTTGGGCTTGTATAATGCCTAATTAGAAATAAACGATATCAAACGAGGATCTATTGTTCGATAAATAAAGGGGAACATATATAGGCCCATCAAACAATGAATTGGTTTTAAGTTCTGACGCCCATATAAGAATGAGGCCTATAATGCCATCTACTTCGGCCACTCTGGCGCATAATAAATCCGCTTGCCTAGTTATGGCCCACACTAAAAGCTAATTGTCCCGCCGTGGTCCGAGATACCAACAAATAGGGTTAAGATGTAGCCCACCCAAGAAGCTAATTGGGCTGCAGAGGCCCACAATACCATTTTACTGGGCCGAAGTGGGTCCATTCTATAAGCAAATTCGGCTCACGATCGGGCTTAAGCGGCCCATTTCAGAAGCTAATTGGGCCTATGTCCGGGTGAAATTGGCCCATTCTAGAATCTAATTGAGCTTCTGAGGCCCATAATGACAATTGATTGGGCTGACTCGGACCATTATAGATATTAATTGGGCCAATGAGGCCCAACATACAATTGTATTGGGCTAAAATTTGTTCTGGAAGCAGATTGGGCCTCCGAGGCCCATAGTACTATCCAGAATAATTAGGCCTCTTTTTAGAAAATTGGATTAACTGGAACCAGGATATACTCTCTCTCTGCCACCGTATAGCCATTGGGCTTTCTGAGGCTCATTTTTTAAGCTAAATGGGTTGTGACGCAACTAAGTTATGCGGCTGAGTTCACATGACACATACATCGCAAATTTAAGTTTCAACCATGGAAGGCATTATACATTATATTACCGGTTAATACATAACAAATTGGCTTAAAGAAGCCCTGAAACATCCAAATCAGATTAGTTCCTTGCGTGCTCCTGTTACAAACCAAATTGCGCTCATGAAGAGCATTACACAACACAAATTGGGTTCCACCCACTCGGTTAGTTCTTACATCTTTGCACTACTTACCCTTTCACCCAATCAGTTAGGTTCTTACATATTTGAACTTTGAAATTTGTCCATTGCAACAGTAATATTACATACATCTTGGAAAATCATATCTTCTAACAAAGTGGGTCGAAAATGTCTTTGCTTGAAATATAGCGGCACCACAGTCGAGGTACCTTGGCTTAAAATTTTCTGCCCTGAATACAATAGCGACCTGGAAGCCGACCACATAATTATATTAACCTTCAACAAAGAAGGATGTACCAGCATATCCTTGTACTTTTTCTACAGAAACCCTAAATCCGGAAGAACATGCTCACAGTAGGCCCTGAATACAATAGCAAAACTGCAATTATTAAAAACCAAAAGCTAGATTTAAACATCAAAGCAATAACCCTTCTACTCCATAGAAACTTCACCGAATGAGCAAAGTTTTCTTACAAGTAGCAATTTCAAATTCCAATTTCTTAAGATTTCTCGTGTGCAAGAAAGCTAATGGCCAAACAAGATATGATCTACCATCTCATCAAGACATTAACCTAAAGGGCGTAACATGTATTCAGATGCATTAGAATGCAAGGAAAGACAAAAACGTCAATAGCAATGCAGCTGAAAAGTGATCATGGTATATGTTAATGATCATATTTGAGTTTAATAGATCTTAACCTACAGATTATAAGCAGAGCTGTGTCGAGCAAATCAAGTTTAGGTGCAAATTCTGGCAGAGGCATGAACAGTTCCTCTACCCAAGAAAGTACAGGTAGATCTAATATGAAGAAGGTAAAACATTATATTCATTTTTGGATTAGCATTATTGAACGCTCAAGATGATGCCAGAAGAAAATTGTCTGAAGTCAAAAGACAAAAGTGATGAGCAACTGCCAGCAGTTCCTGATGCCACTTAAGATAATAATGGCAAAACCTGAAGCAATATACTCAGTAGCAGTATTTCTCTCCTTGTAATCATCAACATAAACTCATTGTGATTCCAGGCAAAATCCCTATCTAATGCATGAGCAGAAGTAGCACTCGTAGAAAATAGTATAATCATTAGTTCCAATTGAAAAAGTTTCGAATCTTTTGAAATGCAAATGGACTAAATGTTCTTGATTTGTCCCCCACAGCCTCAGTAAAAAACATCTCAAGAATCTGTTCCAGTTATGCCGTCTGATCTACAAGATGACATTTTCATTTTGAACACTCAAAATGAATATATACATCTCCATCTCTTTGCAATTGTTTTTTCTTTTCTTTTTTTTTTTTTTTGTGGAACGTATTTGCTCTTTCTTTTTTCACATATATTAAGAAATTTTATTTATGGTTGTTGGATTCATCCATTTTTAATAATATATCCTAAAATTAATATGAGGCATATTAGTAAATTAAGAAACAAAAATTTATATTTGTTGATTACTAGGCACATTCAGTGGAGATATATTGGACATTTAACAAGTTGTCTATAATGTTAAAAGGTAAAGTGGGACAATATTTTGAGAGAGACAAAACATGCCAGTTGGACTATCATTTTTACAACAGAGGGTAATGCAGAAGAACCAAGCAAATTTCGGACAAAAGATACTATAGTTCTAAGAAGACACCAAACTGAGCAATAAATCTGATATATTAACCATTTCAAATACTTCTAACAGCACCTCATTTCCACTTCAAGAACCAAAAAGAAAAATCAGACATAAAAAGGAAAATATTGATACTGCTGTCAACTCTAAATTGATCAAATATTGTGAAAACAATGCAAAATATGAGCGATAAAGTTACCCCCAGAGTCCCAGGTCTTTTCTTTTTTCACATATATAATTGAAGTGTTTCCTTTTACAAAGTTAGTACTCCTTCATTAATAGTATCTCAAGGCTTTGAGCAACCATTATGCACAGATTAAATACTATCTTGATTTTATAAAGTGACGTTTTAGATGAGTCATAATCTTAAAAAGTGACACTTGATCAGGGACAGAGGGAGAAGCAAAACTAAGGAGATTTCTGCCATGAAGAAACTAATTACTATCTATATGTACAACAGAGAATAATCCTATTCCTGACACAGAAACCACTGAGCTATCAGCATGGACAAAAAAAAAAATTCATTTCCTGGACCCACCAACCATCATCAAGATGGAATGCAAACTAATACATATAAAAAGGATAAAAATTAAGAATGCAATTCCTTGGGAAAAATAGCTGATTGTACCAGTGCAATAAAGCAAAGATGACCCTTGACCAACAACATCTATCAATACGTATAAGAGAGAATAATCCTTCTCTTGACACACAAACCATCAAGCTATCAGCATGGACAAAAGAAAATAATTCATTTCCTGGACCCCCAACCATCGTCAAGATGGAACGCAAACAGAAAGGATAAAATTAATAGAGTGCAGTTCCTTGGGGAAAATAGCTGATTGTACCAGTGTAATAAAGCAAAGATGACCCTTGACCAACGGCATTTGCATGGTATATGTAATAAAGTTAATATTCCACAATATAGTGAGGCCTAACAGTTATATTTGCTTATGAGAAAATCTGTTCTAAAATTACCAGCCAACAACATCTTAAAATTAATTAAAGAACTAACATAATAGCTCAGATGACTTTCAACAGAGTTCATATACAAATGAAATGTAGTTTTGTATCAATAAACAGGCGACTGTTAAAACCAAACTTACCTATAATAGATCCTTATAATGGCATTCCTATTCCCATTTACCATTTTATGCGATCTGACAACCAATTTCAGGAATATGGGTTCATTTCGCACTCTACCCGGACAAACCAACAAGCATACACCCCAAATCTTGAAAACTGACTCATGATTATCTCAAAACTTAAAGGCATTAAGAGACATGTTAGAAAGGCAAAAGAAAAAATGAACAGAAAAAAATTTGCATTTGAACCATATTAAATACTCTTCAATGTGATGAAATGCTTGCAGTAAAAGAATAACAGAAACATCATATCTATGTTGTGACATTAACATAAGACACTGTAATAATGTTGACAACTACAGCCTAAATAACCGAATAAATTTTAAGCTTGTCAAAACTCTATTTTTAATGAAGCAATTAAAGTCATACTTACCTTCAAGGTACCCATTTTCCCCAGCACTGATGCAAGATAGTTACATGTTATAGGTGGAAGGTATACCTATTTGTACAAAAATTGGTATATAATATTGCAAATGCATTAATAAAAAGATTCAGTTACACTCAAAAAGATAAAGAATATTCTAAGTAATACATATACTGCCAGCCTTCCAGATTCCGATACAGAAAAACCTCAATAATCTCGCAAATAAGTTCCATATAAAAATCTAGCCCATACTCTAACGTTTCTTTGGCACTTAAATGTAATTTAGCTACTTCTTGCCTGCAATATTTCTAGCCGTCTGAAATTTACTTTGCTGTTTTTAAACTTGAAAACAAGAATTCTCAATCCAAAGAATCAAGATTGACAATCTAAAACAGTCAATGACATCTGAAAGGGAATAAATGAGGCATACCAATATATCTTTATAAATTTCCTCTAGAAACTTCGCATCCAACAGAAGATGCACCATTTAAGCTACAGCAGGTCCAAATATCCAGCAGAAGCAGTTTACCTTTCAACTCCTGCAAAAAGATTAAAAATATTAAAACCAAAAGCTATATCATATTTATTACATTAAGACTACCATGGGAAGAGCAAATATTACTGAAAAGTAGCAGAGAGATCACATGATATCTCTCTGATATGGAAAAGAGCTGACAGGTCCGCAAATATAATCTAAATACTAAGTTATCATGACACTAATCTAAGGGAGCGATATGTATTCAAATCATAGTACTGGGGAACGGGTATGATTTGGTATGTGGTACAGGTACACAGTACAGGAGGTTAGGATTAAACAGTTCACTATTTAGGAATGAAATTCGCTTAGGACTGAATTGCTGCAAAAAGTTCAAACCATAGTATTAAGTGGGGAAAAAAAAAAAAGAATAAACACTATGAGACACAAGTACATAATAAGTAGAAAAATTGACTACATAGATCAAGATAAATATTCTAACTTAAAACTCTTTAGTTCCTAACAACAAATATATCAAAGTAGTCTCAAAGAAAAATAAGAAATAATGCAATAAATATCAAAGTAATAGACTTGTCAAGGTTTCTGCAGTAATCAGGTTAGTATATGGTTGTAGACTTTATTTATTTTTATTATATTTCCAATAAAATATTTATTGCTATTTAAGTCTCTACTAATCCTATATGGAATGCTATTCTTTCATTATTTTAAACTGTCAATAAATGGAAAAGAAAATATATTTACTGCAGGAATTTTGGAATGCTACTTTCAACATTCTAAAACGTAAACGTTCCACGTTTCGGAACACCCGTTCGAACGTGTGGAACTGACATCATACCAATGTAACAATTAACCATTATTCAAATCCATCAGGATGCAGGGGAAGACATCATCATCATACCTTGACAGCTTATGGCTTCCAACTACCACTAAATACTAGCCTGTCTATGGGGATTTAAAACTCAAATAGCAGTGTTTGATGCAAGTTGATTATAATTAGTCCTCCCAGAAAATTTGGATGCAATCCTGTCCTTTGACATGTTTGTGACATTGGTGGGAATTCGCTTATTAAGTTCGACAATGACAAAACAAGCAGGAAAAAAAAATGGCCATATTGCAAATAGTGATCATAAGTCAAACAGTAGTTATATGATTTATGGCCATCCTTCAGGATCATCAACAGAAATTCATCATGGTATCCCAATAATGATTGCAACCCAAAAACAAACCCCTTAGCTCAATTATGATTAACAGAAGAAAAACCACTCCGCTTTAGAGAACAAAGAGCAAAAGCAGACACAAAAAGGCAGATACAATATTGCTACCAAAAAGATCCTATGAATTGATTAAATACTCCAAAAACATTGCAAGTTGACGAAGCTAAAGAGAAATCTACCACAAAGAAGAAATTAATCACTATCACTAAGAAAATGATTCCTTTCTGGACCCACTGACCATCACCAAGATGGAATTCCAACTGCCATTGACAAGGACAGAAATATTGGGCAACCGTACAGGCATTGTTCATACATTGCATACGGCTCCACACTAGAATTAACTTTTCTTTACCTTTCATCGAAGAAAAAAAATCAGTAAATGATCCAATAACCACCCTTTTCTTGGGAAGAATTAATAAAATACTATGGTGGTCCCGTTGCTTTATTCCATCAGCGGTTTAGCAATCCCAAAGTTTGGTTTTTATAGATTGCACTCCCTTGGAGACAACAGCTTATTGCATTGGCACGATAATGAGGATTAAAGTAAGACGACCTTTTAGCAATGATATTTGTTTGGTATGTGAAATAAAGTTCATATTCCAGGAAAAAGTAAACTGTAATGTTTAGTTTTGCTTGTATGAAAGCCTGTATTAAAATTAATAACCAACAACGTTTAAAAATTAAATACAAGAACTGTAAATAGCTAACAGATGTCTTTCTTCAGAGTTCATGTATAAATGAAATGTATTTCTATATCAATAAACAGGAGATTATTAAAACCAAACTTACCGACATTAGATCCACTACGATCTATTTCCATTTACCATCTTATGTGATATGACAAGAATGCACTAAAAACAAAATAATTTGATAGAGAAGGACTAGCTTAGTGTTTTCTCATAAGGATTTGGATCACTTGCTTGAAAGCCACTTTAGACTATGCATAAAGGAAAAGCATAACCTGCTTACTTGAATTAGTGCACTAAGGATCCAACACCTATCTCAGAAATATTTCACATCTCGGCTCCAGTTCTGTTTATTAAAGACAACTGACCACTACGTGCAACTAACAAAGGAAAACAAAAGGATGTCTCAAGGGAAAAGACAACGCCAGTCAAGCACTTCCTGAAATGAAAAGACTTGATAATGGCAACAATTTGAACAAAAGCACACTTTTCTTCATGTCTTAAGAAAGGAAATGAAATATATATATATATATATATATATATATATATATATGCGCGTGTGTACGCACACACAGACACACATTCATATGTGCGTGCGTTCGTGCGCATGTATTACGCTTTGTAAAAGTATGCTTGTTGAAAAGAGTAATAGAAGAACCCTATATTCATTTTTTATGTGTGCGCAGCAAACTTGACATAAGGAAATAAAAACGTCTCAAATACTTTTCAGGGATACAGCACTATAATAAGTTAACCAGGCCAAACAGCATATAGTATATAACATTT
>CANXYI010381785.1:0-20944 GCA_948208565.1 Hura crepitans | reverse complement strand
CTTTTTCTTTCCTTGGGCAGTACCTCCCAACAAGATTGATCCGTTTGGATTTTGGTCCATGATGGCCTTTTTATTGATTTTGACGATTGGATCTCTCTATGAATGGAAAAGGGGTGCTTCGGATCGGGAGTAATCACTAGTGATAGGGAAAAAATCGGGGGGAAGGACAAAGGAAAGAACGATGCCTACATTCAATCAATTGATTCGTCATGGTAGAGAAGAAAAACGGCGCACGGACCGTACTCGAGCTTCGGATCAATGTCCCCAGAAGCAAGGAGTACGCCCGCGTGTTTCAACGAGAACACCGAAAAAACCTAATTCAGCTCCACGTAAGATAGCCAAAGTACGGTTGAGCAATCGACATGATATATTTGCTCACATTCCAGGCGAAGGTCATAATTTGCAGGAACATTCTATAGTCTTAATAAGAGGGGGTAGAGTAAAAGATTCGCCAGGTGTGAAATCCCATTGTATTCGAGGAGTCAAGGATTTGCTGGGAATTCCGGATCGAAGAAGAGGCAGATCAAAATATGGTGCGGAAAAACCCAAATCGATATGAATGGAAGATGCCTCTGGAACTTCTTTTTCCCGGTCAGGAGAGGGAACAACCACAACGTTACGCCCTAAAATAGAACTATACGGAGCCCTTCCGAATGACCTAGAATTCCGTCTACTACATCTTTCGGGACCCATCGCAGACCACAAACAAAAGCCTTTACTAAGAAAGGTGGCCTCAGAAAAGCTTGTCAAAAGACTTGACCCCCGAAGAGCTGACCCAAGCAAGGGCATTTCGGCAGTTGGTCGGTCAAGACCAGTTGGGGACTTTCCAAAAGCTCCTTTCGACCTCAGCTCCGCAACAAAGACCGATACAAAGAAGGGGACCAGACTGGGGGAGGAGGAGAGGTATATAGTATATGGATTCATTCACAGATGAGCCCTTGCCTAGTTGTAGTAGAGGAAGTTTAGTAGCAGCCGTGGTTAGGGCATTGCTGTTCTCTTTCAGGCAGGGCCACAATACAGTAGTTGTTGTTCTCTTCTCTGTTGCATAGGCATAGATGGGGTAGGCAACTCAAGCAAGACAGAACTAAAGAACTAACTAAGCAGTAGCCACCTGAAGAGCACCTGAATAAAGAGCCAACCTTCAACCAATCGCCCTGTAGTTTTCTTCGCTGGAGCGCAGTTCAGGCAAGCCTCCCTATTTTACTAATAATAGGAAATAGGAATTCAGCCATTTGCCGAAAAAGAGTATAGTTAATGGACGAGAAGGAGGATTGCCAACCTGGAATTAAGATGTTGAGAGAATTCTTCCAGTCTTTTCAGTCCTGCCTCGAGAGCATCCGATTTCGGATTCTTAAACTGCTAGGAAGCATCCAAAGAAATCCGACGGCCGGATTAAGGCCTGTGAATTGAAAGAGGGTGAAAGCGGTCGCCTCTAGATTCTCAACTATGACTTAGGGGAGGGTTATGCATATCTCATAAGAAAGTATTTCATCAGTCGAATCGAAGATGGACAGTGAATCAACATAATAGTCTTCATGTCAACTCGGAAGAAAAGGAGCTCTTGTCGCCTTATCTGCTCGAACTGCTAGCATTAGATATCTACGAGCAGAAGAGGATTCCCTTAATGGAAAAGGAAAAATAGAATCAAAACAAAACTAGGGGGCAGGTTGTATCAATTAACCTTTCGAAATAGAATGTCTTCTTTGCAGGAAGAAAGCGCAGTGGGACTTTCGGATTGGTTCTTTCATCAATAGAAGGCATCAGTATAAGGAATATGACCAGTTAGTTAGATATGTGGCGTCTGTCTCTGGGATAAAATTACCGTATACTGTCCCTCTTGGGACAGCTACTCTATAAAGAAGAGTAATCAGGATTGGCAAGAGAGATTTCATTAACGGAAAGGAACTGCCTTAATCCACGAACAGGAGTTTGAATACTAGTTGGAGGATGCATCTTATATATCTAGATTTCCAGTGAAAACAAACTACCCATTCTGAATGGGTAAGCAATCTATCTCCATACCTAGATGGGAAGATCTATCTTAGCTGATCCCTGGCTGTTCGTTGGCTTCCAGCATATAGATATAGAGTTGTCGAGCGATTGAGCGAGTCAGCAAGCGAGTGAAATACCTGGAAACGAGTGAACAAACGAGCATCTAAGCGAGCATAGGAGAGGATAGCGGCTTTCTGCTTCCATTGTCGGGATATGATATGACACTTCATACTTCCCCGCTCCTTTGGCTTTGTCTTCTTCTTCCTTTCTTAACGGTCGATAAGACTCTTTCTAGCCCATCCCGTACTTCTTCTACACTTCACTCCGCTATCAGACTACTTGCGAACGGTCACCTTGTTGAGAGCTCGGTAGTCTAAAGCGCAAGCTCCCGTCTTCTAGTCATTTTCCAGGAATCCACTTCATTTCATTGGTCAAACCAGCTCTCACTCCATTGGATTCGGTACTAACTTGCAAGGAAGATGCCCCATCGATAGCTATCTGTTAACTTTAGAATTAGAACATCTACACCGGTAATGCCGCATCCACGCGCATCAACAGGAAAGTAAGGAAAGCGGTAACATAAGAGTAGTATTCCCTATCAGAGAGAGTGCTTTTATCATAATCATTTGATAACAAGGGAAAGGCCTATTGGTTGGGTGAGGACAACTGGAATCATGCGCATGGCTCCATGGAGTAGGGCTTTTCTTCGCATCGAGAAAAATAAAATGTCTTTAATATAAGATAAGAATAAGAAAGAAGGATTTCATACCTTGTTACCTAACCTAATAAAGACCTTGGCTGACAGGGGAGGAGCAAAAGCCAAGTAAAGAAAGGAAGAAGAATGGACAGCAGCAGCAATAGCAAGTTTAGGAGCAGGATTAGCGCACCCTTGTCGGGCTAGTCTTGGCACCATCTCTTTGAAAGGTGCGAAGCGCTCTCCTTAAACCATCTACAAAGGGTAAAGAAGGAAAGGGTAAAGGGAGTGAGAAAGGAGAAAGGAACTTATTTAGCAAGATAGCTGTCAGAAAGACGCTTAGGTGCGTAGCAAAGACTAAGTGGCTTCACTTTAAAGGCAAGAGCTAGTAGGAGAGGACTTAGGGGCGAAGCGGTCTAGCTGCGTCGAATCGATAGCCTGGTTCCTATAGGCCGTGGGAAAGGGTGACAGAGTATAAGTTTTCCGGATATAGTAGTTTCATTTGTCCCGGTGTAAGAAGTATAAGACTTAAGATTCCTACGGGCCCTAAGTCGCATTATGGGAACAATCGAGCTCATAGTGGAAGTCTTTGCCGGAGGTGGATTTATTCAGTTGGAGTTTCGGGCATTAAAGTTTGTATTATTATCTCTGTAATGGGTATAGTCTAATAAATCTTTCTATTGGGCATGCAACACTCCCAGAATACCACCCTTGCAGATTCTAACTTTTCTATTGGAGGTAAGAAAAAGGAGGCATTTTCCGGCTAGACAAGTTAGGCTTTTCCGGGACAGGAGGTAACTGCTCTTAGGGAACCCCAAAGTCAGAACTTTCCCCGCTATAGAAGACCCCAGAAACTTTTATCTAAGGCACGGAAATCCCGGTTTAAGGCTTTGAGGCCGTTAGTGCGGTTGGCTTACCTGGCAGTGGTGGAAACGTGAGCATGGCAACTGTCAAGGGGTAGAATTGTTTATAATGGCATTGGCTGATGCAACAATTCAACTATATACTGGCTGGCAATGGCTAAACTGTCAAGTGGTAGAATAGCTAGTGTGCAACTGGGGCTACAGGCTAACGGTGGAAAGTGATTGTACACCAGGCAAGCAGTGGAATAAGTTGGCAATGGCTAGAGGTAGAAAAGTTGTTATCGTAATCTAACTATTGGGTACTGTATAACTGCGGTTAAGGTAGACCAGAAGGAGAGACTTAAACTAAGCTTTCAGACAATCTTAACTCTCTTTTTTCTCCCGCTTCCAATTCAAAAAAAAAAAGGAATTTTTATCCCTGCTGGCTTTGAGCTTTTTGATTCTCATCGAACTGAAAGGTTTGATTCGGAAGATTTGAAAGCGATTGTGAAAGAAGATTCTAGCCTTCCTTCCATATTCAAAGATCAAGGAAGACGAGCATTCTTTTTTTTCCCTTGGCCTTTAATTCACTCTGATTGACGCTACCCGGTCCACTCAAAGCTTGAAGGATGAAGAGGCTGACCTCTGTTTTTGAACAAGTTGGTCAAGGTTCGTTATCTTAAGCATTCCTGTTGGAACGACTAGCTGGAAAGGCGCTCTAGCTTTGCCTTGTTATGATAGGGGGATGAGGGGAACATGCAGACATTGATGGTCATACATACTTTTTTATCAGACCTTCTGCTGAAAGCCTTCAAAATACTCTTCCAGCTTTGTTTGAATTTTCCGAATCGTCTCCGTCGTCACAAAAGCAAATAAATCAAAGGAAGACCAAAAAAAAGCTACATACAAACGGGTGGAAATTAGAAAGTTTGAGATGATCCCTAAGAAAGTGGAAGAAAGCAGAATGCGAGCCTGGCTAAGAAAGAAATCCAGTATCGAAAGAAGTACTCGTTGCTCGAACTAGTGTTTTGATATTGGCTCCTTGGAATCCCCTTTCTTTGTGTGCCTATGGGGAATCTCATAAAGAATTCAAGTGAAGTGGTGGATATCATTCCTGACAGGTTTCATACGCTGTACTGAGAAGACCCACTCTATCGCTAGTCGCCTTGGACACCAAGAAGGTTCAATCTGAAAGAGAATAGAAAGGCGGGGGGCTCATCTGCGCAGAGGAAATAGGTTCCTAAAGAAAGGAAAGCCACCTCCGATCGAGCTTTCTTATGCTTATGACTGGCATTCTCGGGGACACCTACAAAAACGAGTCTATTTGGGGAGATCCAGCCAGAAAGACTTATTGGATTGGTTATTCGCCCACGTATTTCAAGAAGAGCCTTATATATTACTATATTACGTGCGAGTGAGGTGTTTCCCAAAACAAATACTGGGATTTCCTCAACCAGAGTAGGAAGGTTCCCCGAAAGACTCTGTGCAGCTTCCAGCACCAGGCTCATGTGGAAAGGCAACCTCTGGAATCTCCCACACTTCTCTAGTCTTGTACGTGAATCAAAGAAAAAAGTATTTCACTTTCGTCCCTGCGCAACTACTGGGATTTCTGACCTTGAATTCTTTCTGGGCATCACCCGCCTTCGGGAATATCCGTATACTTTTTTTTTAAAAAAGAATTAATAATTGTAGCATGATTCGCCTACCTGGACTGATACGAATAAGGGTAGCTGACCCGTAGAAAGAAGGAAAGCCCAAAAGTAGTCGATATCCTCTGTACAGGGTAGGGCTTTTCACGATGGCACCGAAGCCCATATTTGATCTGGAACTTGAGAAACCCTCCCGGGCCGGGTTGACTACGAAAGGAGTGGCGACAGAGGATCATCCACCTCTTTTAGATCTTTCACCGCGTCGCTGAGATTCAATGATTCCATCATAGGCCCTTTCTCTACAGTCTAGAGATCCTATAAGCTTTCGGGGCTCTGTAGAGATGGGAGCGGATTCAGTGAAATAGGAGGCTCAAGTGGTTCATCCGGTTATTCAAGGGATATTCTAAGAGGAAAGTACGCCTAACCTGAAAGAGGAAATACGGGTTTTCCTCGATGCGAAAGAGCTAGATCAGTAGTTTATCTGGGACGAATTCCTACTTACTTTTCTTAGTAATGGTAACGAAGGTATGCCAAGGGAAGCTCGGGCCAACCTATGTCTCAGTAGCTGCCCGAGAAAGGACCACTCAATCCAGACAGGTTCTCGCAACTGCCTTTCAAACAGGACCTCGAGAGGCAAGCCATGGAAGTACCGCTAGGTAGGGAGCGAGCTCCTACTTCATTGGATGTCTGATCAAAATGGGGGCTTCCAACTGAGATTCATGAAGAGAAGAGAGGACCCGACGTCACAACCCGTGTCGAGCCTATGAAAGAGTATGCCCGAGTGGAACTGAGAAGATCAAAAGACCCGACAGAGCAGGAAGTGACCAAGTGCAGTTGACTACAGAACCTGCCCTTTACCGTCGTTGCTAAAGCAAACTGCCAAAGCTAAAGCTTTCCTGTTGATTTCGCAGGCAGCCGATTTTTCATGCTTTGGTCTCATTATCTCACCTAGCGAGACCGCCCACCACTGGAACTTGCTTTGCTCTCGCTCCGCCTTACTTATAAGTAAGGCCCACCTGTCTTCTTCCCACTAGAGTGAAAGATCTTTCACTTCACCATAGCAGGAACCTCGCTAACCTTCTCGGCCAGTTACTCAAACCACTGGGGCTGATTCACCTGCATCCCCATTTCCTCGATGCGAACCATACATAGAAAGGAGCGAGTTGAAGAGCTGGTAACGAAGCTTTGTTGCTAGACTCTGGTATGCGAATCACTGAGTTGTTTTACTCTGGAGAATAGAAGGAGCGCATTAAGGATGACGGAACGAGGGCTTCCCCACTTTATCTCACTGGAAAAAGCTTGGTCTTCGTCTCTGTTCTATTCTGTGATTGGACCCTTTGGCTAAAGTGGATATCCCCCTCGCTCAACCTGGCTTCAATAAGTGCCTTGGCTACCCCTCTCAGTGCCCGCGAGTTCAAGGACGAGCGCGCCACGGGACAATAGAATGGCGTCCCCGAAACTATAATTAGCTGCAGACTTCTTGATCACAGCCAGGGTCAGCTCTAGGCTAGCAAGTAGCGAACCTGAGACCAAAGGGAGGCTACTATGCAAGAAAGCCTAGTTTAAGGAGGACGGAAGGTAGAGCGTGGAGCATTTTCTTATTATGTACTTCTTTTTGGCTAAGTCTTTTCTTTTTCCGGCTAGCTCTAGCCCTAGTAGAGGTCCGAGTAGACTAGACTATAAGGGCCAGCGTCCAAGGACCTGCCAGACCGCTGATCTCACTTAAGCACTCGACGTCACAGATAGCAATAAGAAGGGGCAGGGTCAACGATCACTCACGTCACGGGCAGTAGATCCGACGAGCTCAACTTCCACTGAAAAGAGAGGCTAGACCTCAACCTCAGATTCGAAGCCTGATGGTAGAGATTCCCCTGATCTTCTTCTTGGTGGTACGGCTCCAAGGGCTAGGCCTGTCCTCTGCAAGCCTATTAAGTTAAGTAAGCCAGGTCAGTACTTAAGTTGGCCTTCACCGGCCAGACCTCCTTTGAAAGGGGAGGACGCCAGTCTTTTTCTCTTCTATGTTTATTGTATTTTGGACAGAAAGGCAGGAATGCCAACGACTTATCCTTCTTCCTCCTCCCTGAACGGGAGGACTGTCCATCCCCTGTCTATTCATCGGGCTTTGGCACGCTCTCTCTCTGGGAAATTGGGGCCGGAATACCTGGACCTCGGGTTAGAAGGCAGATTGTCCTTTCTCCATTATAGTAGTAGTGGTCAATTGCTCTTCTTTGAGGGCTAGAAGCATCCTCAGGTCATTGAGGATGGTCAAAGCAATGGAGTTTTCCGAGGGGAGCAGAGAATTCCACTCCTTGATTAGGAGGTTACAGCCTTGATTATGAATAAGCCGTGAATATGAATAGTCAGGAGCGAGGTTACGAGCTGGCAGAGACAGAAAATCTGGGCACTGGTGACTAGTTGAAGGTGTGCTCATTCCCCGAGAAAGGAAAGGGATAGAAAGGAAAGAAAGAAGAGGATTCTTGGGTAGTATATCAGCAGGTTCATCGCACAGCTCACTCCCTTTTGCGAGCCCATTTTCAAGCTCTTGAGGAAGAAGAAAAGGAGTAGAACGATGCCCTACACTGACTATGCAGAGTGCTTTCGAGAAGATTAAGACCTATCTTTTTGATTCTCCGGTCTTGGTACTTTTTTTTATTCAGGGAAGACCACTCTTGCTATACCTCTCGGTCACGGAAAACTCCATGAGATGCGTCTTAGGCCAGCATGATGAAAGGGGAAGAAAGGAAAGATAATATACTACCTGAGAAAGAAGCTGACGGACTACGAGTCGTCATATTCGACCTTGGAAAAGACGTGCCTCGCCTTGGTGTGGGCTACGCAGAGGCTCCGACATTACCCTCTTGGCCTATTCCGTTCTCCTGTTGGCAAGGATGGATCCGATGAAATATCTGTTTGAAAAGCCGGCACTCACTTGCCATCCACACTCAAACCTGTCCAACAAGCAAATAAGAACATTAGGTTCGCTATACACTCACGGAGCACTAACTTCAAACCAGTGACCAGATAGTGCGAAATGAAAACCAATGCAAGGCAAGAACCCGATTATCGACGCTCTGCTAATAGACCCCCTCCTTTGAACATAGATCCGAACTCCCACTCAGAATGGTTACTGGACAAGGATTGGTTGTCTTTCGAACATCGGATCTCGAGTACAAGCCAAGGAGAAAGACTGCCATCTCAGGCATACCATCAATCCTACCATCCTATCATCAAACATACCATCGACAGAGTCAGGAAAGGACAGGCAGAAAGCGCGCTAATCAAATCCTATCTTTCAACTCTATCCCTTCTTAGTCCCAGCTAACCAAGTTCATTCCCAGCTCCCTATGAGCTCAGAGTCGCTAACGCTAAGAGGAAGAAAAGCTTATTCCATCATTCCCAGGGGAAACCGAACTCAAGTGAAGTTAAGCCGAGTCCTTTTCTTCCTTTGCTACCGGGCATTCACTGCCGGTCACTCCTAAATCTACCTGGTATGGACTGCTAAATCGATTCCTCTTGGCTTGATTAAAGAATCCTCTCAGAAGCCATGTCAGAAGCCCGTGTATATTAGTCAAAGATGTGACTTTCACAGGTGTCCGATTGCTCTTTGCCGTCAAATGGAAAGAAAGCTCATAGGGCTGGCGCTGGTACTCTGCGGAAGATGCGTGAATTGGTTTTCTGCTTTTTCCCTTTCTCCGTTGAAAGCTTTGTTCCTTACCTCCCTGAACATGAAGCGTCAACTAGTTGTTCAATCCGCATAGGCATAGGAACTGTCTTAGGAAAGCTAGCCGTTGACGCCAGTAATTTAGATTACCCGCTTAAGCCAGTTTTAATTGATTTCCTAGCCCGCACTGGTTAATTCTTTTCCCGGGCCAGTTACTTATTAATTTCAAGCAAAGGGTGAAGCCAGAAATAAAGAATTCTTTTACCTATAAGTTAAGTTTTCCCTAGCCTAAGATGTAACTATTTTAACACTGGTTCCCGCACCTCTTACTTAAGTAGCAGCAACCGCCTCTAATTATTAATTCCCGCACCTGTAATAAAAGACGCAACTGCTTTAGTTAAATAAATTACCTAGCCTTAGACCTAAGAAAAGTTAGCGCAACCCCCTTAGCTGGACTTACTTTTTAAGCACTCCACCCTCGCCTCTATTAAATTAAATAAAGGAATTCTTTTGCCCTAGCCGATAACGTATTAAAGGTTTCATATGAATAATGATAGACCGCACCTGTAACCTATTAGTATGATAGACCGCTAACCGATTAGTCGCTTTACCCTTACATATTTTCTGAGCTAACAACCAACCACCGTAGCTTACACCGTTAACCGTAGTCGCTTACTAATTAGTCAAAGATTACTTGATTCGGCGCGGGAATCAAATATTCTATTATAGGCGAGACCGCTTAGCAACTTGATTAGATCTTAGGCGCGGTAACCGGTGTTTTCATCTTCGGCGCGGTAATTCGATTCTTTATTACCTAAGAAAGTAAGTTCGATTCTATTCTTTTGAAAGCAGGGGAAAATGCAACTCTATCGATTTCAATGTCCTGCTCCTAAAGATGGGGGTGGAGTGGACTTTGTTGGGTCGCGCTATCCTTTTCTCTTCGGGGTGCCCTGCAAAGTAGTCAAGACATGGGTACTGCTTTCTTTTTTACGCAGCTGGAGGGCGGTGAGGTGAGATAGTATAGAAGGGGGAGTCTTGAGTCCCATCCCGTTGTAAGAATGGCGGTAATCCTTCGTAATTTCCAATTTATTAGCCGATAGGCGAACCATTGAGTCTTGGTTCAGCTTCTTTTTAACTTAACGAGTCAATGATTGCTGTTGAGCCCGGGTATTGCCACCTCTTAGAAACGTAATCTTTCTGGCTCTCCTACCGGGTTCCGATACGTTCACTGAGATATCGCGTGGTTAAACTTCCCGAAAGCGTATGTTGACAGCTTCAGCCAATTCGATTCCTTCTATTCCCAAAGGCGAATCCTAACCGAAGAAAATTAGCCCTGGACGATACTTCTCTCTTTAGTGTTCGCGCATTGACCAGTTTAGAGCCTGAGATTGGTATGCTCTACATTTGTAAAAGAAACCCTCGGGTCTTGTTTTGTCTTTACTGACGCCAAGCTACCTCGCCTTTTGTTGATGAAGTGAATGAAATCGTTAGAATCCCGTTTTGGATCACTGCACTTCGAGCTAATGACATAGTAGTTAGAAACTAGTGGCAATAAAGAGTTAAAGTTCCGGCGGCAAGTACAGTTTTAGTACTTTTAGTTAAGTGGTAGAAGCGGTCATGTCTGCTACTTCTCGATTCTGTGGTTCCTGTGATCATCTTGGTCTTTTTCTGAGCCCTAGATCAGAAGCCTTGGCTGCTACTATGTCTCATTCGTATCAAAACAGACGACGAAGCTACATCAATCAAGAATTACCGCAGCTTTTTGCCTCGTGGCTTGGATCGAAGGATAAGGTGCGGGGCGAAGGTAGTTCCCTAACTAGCTTGAGGGGATAGATCATAGATTATCTGGACTAGATCAACGGAAGCAAGCCGGTTTGCAAGTAGTAAAATCAGTAGTGTATAGAACAGAGTACATGGATCGATGCGAACTCTCCGGATGGGATTCAGTCTTGCTTCACTGGAGTGGAGCGTGTAGGAGCTCCACTATTCAACAAAGAGAAAGGAAGATGCGCTAATTCGGTTAGAGGACAGATTCGATTAACAGCCTATACCGCTTTTGACCAAGGCAGGAAAGAGAAGACAGATTATATTGACTTCCTAGATCATGGAACCAGCTAGGACCAAGCTTAAGTTAGCTCCTTAAGTTCGTGCCTCTCCCCGAGAGTGACTTCACTAACTTTCAGCTTTCAGCTTTCAGAGAGACTAAGCTAAGCTAAGATTTCTATTCGCTGTCTAGGAAGGGAAAGGAAAGACAGAAAACCTGCGCTTACGCGCTTGCCATTCGTGTCGTGCTTTCGGTCCGGAGTTGCGGGTTCTCGCTACTTCCTATTCTCGTTCTTGACTTTCAGCTCCATTCGAGTGAAGAAGAAGACTCAAAATCCCCTCCGGTGGTCATTTTTCTTGGACTTGGATTGGGTGTTGAATCTCTATCCTTTGTCTAACCGGGTTTGTTGATACTTCGCTTTCTTGTTTACTATGAGTCTTTCTATACGCAATTAATTGCTTTGTCTTCAGTGTACCCGGGTTTCAAGCGTAAGTCTCACTCGCTCGCTTGCTGGAAAGACTGATGTAGAGACGGACTAGATTGATAGAGCACAGGGCCTTCCATCGAGAACCTGGTTAGCAATCCGGTTCAAAGCCAGTAGCACGATAGGACTTCCTCGTTCTCAGTCCATTCCATCCAAAGCTAGATACGAATCCAAAGGTAAACCCCTTCTTTCTATTCGTTTATTATTTTTTGTTGATTAGGCTTTTCGTGCTGGCTAAGATTGATAAGACGACTCAAACTCCTAAGCCAACATATTCTGATTTATTGGCTTTCTGGGTCAGGGTGCGATTGATGACTTTACCGTAGGACTTCCTCGATGTTGGAGCTGCGGAGATCCCCCGCCTCGTCCGGTCAAGCTGCTCCTCTCTCTGCCTTTGAAGCTCGCTCTTCGACCCGCCTGTACAACTCGGCTCGGCTATTCTTCTTTTAGGAATAACGATGAATGGAATCACACTTTCCAATGCGTGTGCGGTAAGCATGAGCCTTACCATGGATGGTGATTCTTTCCGCAAGTTTCAAACAACAAGGGCCGAGGGGAATGTCTTCTAGTGAGGGGCACGAACCTTAAAGACTAGCATTACCAGTCTCATTCTTAGCGGTCAGTAAGAAGAGGTAAAGGAAAGATAAGACACGGAAGGTCTGAAACAATAAAAGGGTAAGGGATTGAAGATGGCATTCTCCGCCGTCACCTGCTAACTCGATTACTTGTTAGATCGACCTTAAGTGGAACATAGGTCGTGACTGCACCTTGGGTCAGCGCCATCTTGCCTTTAGGATGGTTCGTAGGAATCTCCACTCGATAAAGACCATTTACCGAAGCAGAAGGGCCTGATCTCACTGGATCTGAGGTACAATTTGTCAGCTTGCCTTTACATTTACATGTAAAAATCCCATTCCTTTGAGCCAGCCTGTCCTTTCTTAGATCGAACTTCCCCTGACTGCTTTCCTGGCATAGGAGGTGATGAATCTAATTCCTAGCAGCGGCTATATCCTTTTTTTTTTACTTCAGCTGATAGAAAAGATCCTTAAAAGTATCCCTATCCCCGGATCTTATATGCCCGTTATTGACTCGCTTAAAACCATATCCTTTGCCTTTGCAAGTCGAGCTATTCCTACCTTCGCTATCAGTCTCCTTGCTGTTTCAGCTTAATCGCTCGTTTGATTAGCTCATTATCTTTTTTTTGGGGGAGGGGGGGGGAACACTGGTGGGCCTCAAATTCCCACCAGTATTGATTGGAAGCACCCCCTGAGACAGGCACAAGGACCCGTCCCATATTTTGCTTCCAAACCTTGACGCTCAGAGACGCCTAAAGTCTTATGGCTGATGACCTTCAGGAAGACACGACGAAGCCGATCTTCCCCCACCTCATCTTTGAGTAAATGAGGTAGGCAAGAAGAGGTATTGTACAGCATGTCTGCCCTTGGACGATCACTGTGAACCTTTGAACCACCAGGAGTCAAAATGTTCTTGCAGTAATCAAGACCAAGTTCTCCAGCCCTGTCATAACAACGCCAAAAGAAAGCAAAACGAACCAGAGATTCCTCTGTCGTCTTGATATTCCAATGACGAGTATAGACAGGACCATTGAACAAGGTCTCCAAGGAGTTATCCAGACAGCAAGCTACCTTGTAATACCAATGGACATAGGCAAGCCGCTGGTCCATCCACCCCCGATAGAGGGTGTGTTCCAAGATATCTATCATCCCTGGAGCCTCAAAGAGGTCATCCGGAGGAAGGATAAGGTTCTTTGGAGCCATCTTTTGGAGAACCTCTTGGTAGAGGATTCCCCTAAGATACGGATTCAGTGGTCTACCTCGTCCTAAGGTAAACTCTATGGGCTGCTTAGGTTTATTGAAGATCACTTTCAACCTCTCAAATTTGGGAGGAAGATAGTGGTCGATTTTGCTAAGCACCCTGTAACCGGCTCCTCCTAATCGCAACAGAGTACTGAAGCGACGAGGAGGAAACCTCTCCATAACAGCTATAAGGCCATATGGATGGTGTACAGAGAGCAGCGACTTCAGGGAAAGAGGAGAGAGATCAACTCTCATCCCCTTCACCAGAAAACGCTTCGCAAACTCAACACATCCACTCGAAGAAACCAAAGACTTTGGAAGCGAGATAGAAAGTCCCAAAGCCTTTAATGTCTCTGAGTAGAGTGCAGCCACCTTAGCTTAGGGTCGGTGATGAGAATATCATCACCTAACAAGGCGTACTTGTCAAAGTACCTGCCTGGATACACCTGCTCCGCACACCACCACACCAAAACGTGGTGGGAGAGTGCGAAAAGTGGCCAAGATGAGTAATATCCAAGGGGTTGACCGGCAACAAAACACACAGGCCGCCGTGATCGGACAAAGGGAATATGAAAACGATTATGTCCCAATGCCGAGTTAACGGCAGCGCTGGCGAATGAGCGGTCAAACAAAACCTGGAAAATCTCAAATAAGAAGAGAAGAGGCCATCTATCGGTGGCACTCTTCAAATCATATGAGAAGCATTGGTAAGACGGAACCAGCCTATATAGAGGTTTAACCTGGTTGAACGTCCTATCATCCATGGGCAGCCAGCTAAGAAGCTTGGCTAGCCACTCATGGAGAGGGCGCAGCAACCGCTGGTTCATGTAATTACCAATGGCAAATAACCTCATCTTGCCAGCTCCCTCAAAGGAGCGACCAAGCCGCCCCGGGGTAAAATGGATCCCGAGGTCAGACACGTTTGGAAGGTAAGGACCTATACGGGCCTCAAACCAATCCAAGTCACTTGGTGTGAATAACTTGTTATTCACATCAAAGGCAAAACGTGTCCGAGGAGGCCAAAGGACACCTGGAGAGAATAAACCCTCATTAGAGTGGATTATATTCAACAAGGTAGTCCAGTTTGCCAACTCATGACTAAACGAGGTAAAGGAGGAACGGAAGCGGCGAACCCGGCTTGATGCCAGTTTCATCCTTTCTGTCCACACCTGCCTCGTCATAGGATGAGTTGGTAGGGCCTTCCAGGTTGGCACAAACTGCAAACCCTGATGAAGGGGAAGTTTGTCAATGTGGGGTAGGTACCGCTTAAGCAAAACCTTTAGGTTTGGTTTAATGCGGCCTACAACCTCAATGATAGAATTAATATCATGAGGAGGGTCAACAATACTTTTGAAGGTTTGTTTGCTCACCTTCTTAGCCAAGGGAATAATCCCTGTAACTGAGAAGAGAGACAAATAAAACTTCAAAAGCTTGTCAGCCCGATCATCTCTCCTGTAAATCATCCTTCGATGGAAGGATGGAATCACACGAGGATACCCACGTCTCGTGAGAGAGATGGGAAACATATTCTCTGGAGGTTCAGAAATATCTGAACCATAGGCCATCATCAATGATGACCTCGCCTGCTTGTAATACAACGCACAGGCTAATGGTCCGGACTTCCGAACCATCCATAAGATATGTTTCACCACCAGGTGGACGGCAATACACCTCTCCTTGCACAGGTCATCATTGATTATCAAAGAGATTTTATTGAAAAGCCCCTTGATAATCTGAGGGCTTCGCAAGACCCTCTGCCATGATAATGGCTTGATGGACAACAGCAAGTTAGAGAACCTGGAAACATTTATATGGTAAGTTTTCCACGCCCGCCCGCACATTGGGCGAGAACCCGGAGCTAACCAAGGATCGTTGGGTTCCCCCGGTTCATCGTGGGGAGTCCGGTTGCTATCTCCAGATCTCGTCCCTTGTGACGCCACCAAACCAAAACCACCTCGCCCTCATGACCCCGCGTTATGGGGGACATAGGATGGCACCAGTGATGACACTGGCATTCTCAGTTTAATCTTGTGGCCTTTGCTAACCACAAGAAAGAACCGGAATCGAGGTGGAGATAGGTATATCAGGGATTTCCCCAACCACCTATCTTGCCTCAGTGATTCTGGGTCTAAATCCTTGACGGACTCAGAGCAGGGGTAATCACTCCCCACCGCTTAGGACCCTAGCTAGGTCCTGGACGCCCTCATTATCTTATGATGCATCTTCTATCTTAACTTAAAAGCTAGATCCTGATATGTTGCTGGGAATCTCTTAAAGTTGTACATTTCTTCCTATAAAACTACTTGGTCTACTTCCATTTAGACTGAGATGGCTTCTCTTTCGACGGACTTCCCCATTCGCAGGAAAGAAAAGACCTGAATCCTACTGAAGCTGCTAACAGAGACTGAGCAGATATTTACCTATGAGATTTGTACACTTCGGCTTGGCACCTTCCTTTGGTTCGTGCTCGCACGGGCAGTTTCTCTGCCAATCTCGAATTCGAATCTTTGCTTACCCGCGGGCCTTCCCGGATCACTTTTGGAGCTCGCAACGTTGAGTTTTATTCCCAGTTGATTCTTACTAATCCATATGAAGTTAGGTTAGCTACTTCCCTCAGTGGGGATAAGGAATTTCAGAATAATAAACCCGAATGAAATGGGATTTTTCCTATCTAAACTAAAATAGGGCTTTGAACCAGCCTGAGAGACCATTTTTCTTTAAAGAAAGTCCAGTCCCGTTTTAATGATTTACAGAAATTTGAGTTTTGTTCAATTCTTGAAATAAAATACTTCCTGCCAGGCTTTCTGTGCTAATCCGCATTGCTTGAAAGCTTTAGAATTTCTAATGGAACGAGCCTTAGTTCGGGTTCTGGTGCTCAATCTAGTAAAAGTACGGGCAGGGCAGGTAAGGGCCAATTAAGAAAGACTTTGTAGGGAAACCCGAGTTCAACTAGAGTAGCGAACCTGGAAATAAGGGCTGCCCTAAAAAATAGGATAAGTGGAAGGAGTTAGGAGGAGGGAGCGCCCTTTGCCCTAAGAAAGAGGCGGCTTCGCCTTCAAGCCGTCAAGAAAATCGAGCTAATATGTGATCGGGGGGAGCGGTGGTTAGATATAGGGGCGGCTTCGCTGGCTTGGATTGGAAGGAAGGGCTTCGCTTTCCGATCGCTTTTTGAGGCCGGTTTGGATGGGCGTGGGGGATTCGCTATCGCTTTCGACTTGGAGCCCCCCCTTGTCACTTAAAGGGCGAAGTCGTTGAAGCGAGTCTAAAGGCCTTTAAGTGATCTTTGAACGCTACTACGCGTCCTTACTAATAGTATAGTGTAAGGTAGGTTTGGGTATAGCAGGACTTGAACCTGCGACCATTAGGTTAAAAGCCCAATGCTCTACCAACTGAGCTATACACCCAAAAAAAGATGTAGTAGTAAATAAGGATTGGTGCGGAAAAGAAAAGAGGGCGGCCCCTCTTCTTCTCATCATATTAAAGGGGCTTGGGCTCTAAAGCCGGCCTTACTCAACAAGCACCTTTCTTAGCTTAGTAAGGTTGCTTCTTTCCACTCATTGAAGATTCTATCTAAAAAAGAAGGTCAACGGGGGATAAAAAAGTTGCTCTCACTGACACCATCTACGAGAAGGTGAGGTCTCTTTCTTTCCAGCCGCCATACGGTTCGCCTTAAAGCCTTAAAGACGAATAAGGGGAGGAGCAGTTATCTATGTAATTACGGTCTTTGTTGGCCGTTGTCCCGGTCGAGCACTCTCTTTTCTTTGTCCAATTCCGTCTTACCAAACAAGACTGACTTCTGACCAACCCGCGAAGGGTTGTGAGGTTGGACCAGGTACGAAGAATGAATCTATATCTGTGTACGGAAGTTGCCGGCCGGCGGCCGCTCAACTGTTCGAGCGCAATGCAGTGGTGGTTGGTTCCGATTCGACAAGGGTAGAATGCCTGGTCGAAGGTCCAGTACAGTAGGTATCAGGCGTGTTCGTTTTGGCTCCCGAGCGAGAACGAGAAATAGGCGATGCACCATCCTTGCTGCTACGTACGTTGACCTTGACTTGACGGATTCATCCAATTGAACCCACACTCAAAGGAGGACCACAAGCTTGGGGCTCGACGAAACAGAAAGTATCAGCATTAAGAAACTTCTTGGGGTTAGCAGTGAAAGAAAGAGCCCGGCATTCATTTCTTCATTCATATTCATAGCTGAGTCTACTAAAAGAGGGACCAGCCTCATCGTGGTGATTATAGGACATCTCTGATCGTTCACCTCTAATGTGACACGTTCCCTCTCAGTTATATGAGAAAGGGCATCAGTCGGCTAGAGAGCGGGGCTATTCTTCTTCCGGGGAGGCTAAGTCGTCCCCTCTACTGATCGAACCCTCAGTTCGTAGGTCTTCGTCAACATGTTACGAGGCTCCAGTCTTCGGCGGGTCACCATTACTTGACTTAGAAAGACAAACATCTGGGCAGGGGAAAGCGCAGTGCGCCTGGTGCAAATGGCTTTCTTTTTTCATGATATACCAATCAGAATGGAGGGCCTACCTACGTACATGATTGATAGAATCACGCTATACTAAGAGGGGGGGGGTGGTCAACTTGATGCGGGAGAGGCATGAGTGCAGTTCGATCTTGTGGTGTATTCGTTTGTAGTGAGTAGGGCCTCTTTCTCGTTGATCAGTTCGCCTCCGCTCTATTGAAAGGTCTCTATTCCTACGGCGGTTTTGTCAACGAACGCGTCTCGGGCCGGATTGACTAACCTAACCCTTAAGGGGGCCTTTCCATAGTTTGGTGCTCTGCTTTAGTGTAATTGACGAAGGCTAGGCGGTAATACCCAAAACAAATGAAAAGAGATCGGGGTCGATAGTTGGCAAGGAACTTGATCCTCCCCAAAAAAGGGGCAGCTGCGGTCGAACTCTAATTCTTGAAATAAGTCGGGGCCCTTTTTTACCAAGTCTACCGGATATAAGATGATAGAAGGCGCAACGGTAGTTGCGTTGCACAAGACGGTGCCGTCTCACTTCGAGTTCCTTCCTTCGAAGTAAAATCTGATGATACGCTTCGGCGATGTTACCTACCAAATAAAAGGCCTGCTAGGTGATCGAAATCGCTCAGGTGAGTGAGTCCTCACTCACTCACCTACTCCTTCTAATCTAATAGTTTCTTCTATCTACGGAATTCAAAAAGCGACCCGCCGCGCCGGGCTATAAGATAAGATACAGCTGTTGTACTACTTGACTGGTAAGAAAAAGCTTACGTAAGAACTGGAAGACTCTTGTATGTACGGTAATCCTCTCTTCTGCTATTGGTGGACTGTTGCACAGAAAGGCTGACAGAAGCAACGTTTTTTAGCGCGCTTTTCATTTCAAGCGCTTAGCTTCTGCTAGCGGCGGGCGACAAGGACATAAAGTAAGTTCAGTTGGAAGCCTAAGCCAAGAAGGTACGAACGAAGTGACGGGCCCCTTTAGAGTTACAGATAGGGTAGGGGGGCTCTTGTGGTAGTAATTGCGAACATCTCTCCTTTTTTCTTAGCGTGCACAGTTTGCTTGCATGCCGCCTTAGGCACATCTCTCTTTCTTAATTTCACGCTGGCCTAATGAATGAAAGTCAGTCTTTTAGTAAGCCGTATATAAGCAGCTCTTTAGTGTATAAGCAATTCTTTAGTGACCGCACCGAAAGGGCTATAAAGTTAGTGAGGCGGTGGAGGTTGGTTGAAGATGATGTTACGCGGCGTTCAGAACCAGCCTTGAAGTGAATTGAATGAATTAGAAAGAACGAAGAAGTAAGGAAATGAGACGACTCTTTCTTGAACTATATCATAAACAGATCTTCCCCTCCACACCAATCACGAGTTTTTCTTCATTCCTCTCGTATATCGTCGTAACGCCCTTAATGCTAGGTTTTGAAAAAGACTTTTCATGTCATTCCCATTTAGGTCTGATTCGGATCTCTCCGTTGTTTCCTTTTCCTCCCGCACCTTTTCCTCGAAATGAGAAAGAAGATGGTACGCTCGAATTGTATTATTTAAGTGCTTATTGCTTGCCAAAGATCCTACTTCTACAATTGGTAGGTCACCGGGTTATTCAAATAAGTTGTGTTTTCCGTGGTTTTCCCATGTTACAACTTCCGTACCAATTCGGTCGATCCGGAATGGATTGGTTAAACATTCCATTAGGGAGCCTGGTCTTGACTCTTCTGTGTGGTATTCATTCTTGTTCGGCTCTTGGAATCACATCCAGCAGTGGTTGGAACAGCTCGCAAAATCCAACCACTTCACCTACTTTATTGCCCCCAACCGTTTCTCGTACCTCTATTGAAACAGAATGGTTTCATGTTCCTTCATCGATTGGTTATTCCTCTCCGTTCGTATCTCTTTTTCCAATTTCGGTCTCGATTAGTTTACAAGATTGAATGGCCAATTCTCCTCTGAACCCTCGATTCGATTGTTTTCCAAGAATGTTGAGCCTGGTATGTAAGTCATGTATCTGGGAGGAACTTAAAAGAAGGGCTTTCGGTTTTTTGCACCCTGTTTTGGTCTTGCAGCTATTTAAATAATAAATTAAAATGAAAAATAAATGGTACATAATATATCATACACGTACATAAATCAGTTCCTGCATATTCTCTTTAATAATGTTATTAAGGGCTAAGGGAGGTCTCTTGGATACATTAAAGACATAACTCGACATCCCGCAATAAAGTCGGCGGCTCTATTTCTATTCCTAAAACAATGGGTGACTCTAAAAGACTGTAAGGCTCTTGCATTTTCAGTGAAGCTCAGCAGCATATTTCGCGCTTATGGGGCTTGCATTGGGAGTTAATCATCTTTCCTCTTTGTCACTAAGCCTCCTATTCTGTTTTTTCCTTGATTCCTTATCCAAAATAAAATTCCCTCCCCGATCTTAATCTTAGTAGCTTATTAGCAGCCGTGGAAGTCACAGTAGTTCTAGCAGAGTAAGCTAGAAGATAACCAATCCCACCCCATCATGATTGGTGGCGACTCGGATGGCATATGATTAACTAGCGCAGGAGAGAGAGTTAGCCTTGGCTACTTTACTACGACTACGCTATTCAAAGCAGAGAGAAAGTTCTTCGGATTTGAAGCTTTCTCTTCTTAGCCAGGTTTCTTTTGATTCTTGCTTTCTCTCTTCTTCCGCTTATTCATCTTCTTTGACGGATACATATATAGAGGCAGAAAAGCCAGTAAGAGCTGCAAGCAAATTCCCAATGTAACTCCTTCAATTCAAAGAGTTGCAGTCAACTAATGGTGAACTAGGCTGATTAGCCCCAGTAAATACATGCACTTGAGCCTATAGTATAGTAATGTAAAGGCGCGTTAGCCCAGCCCCGAAAAGGGCTTTCGTCACGAACTAGCAATTCCCCAAGAAAGAGAAAAGGGGGCTGATTCTTAGCCTGCTGCCTTCGCTAACAGAAGTGCCAGGGAAAGGGAATAGGAAGTCGATTCGTGTAACCTCTTTTTCCACTCTCAATGCTTGGCTTACGGCCAGGTTTAGAGCAGCAGATAAAGGGAATGATTTCCATTCAAGGACGCTACGCCCCAAGATCTGTTCATTTGCATTATTAAGCGCTGTTAGGGAAGAAATTGCAGAGAGATGCCGCCGCAGTTAGCTCCCCAGGTAGGTCACCGAGGATGATAATAAGCTCTTCATCTGAGGCTAGAAATTGAATAATCTTTTAAAGAAAGTAGCTCGGATGAAAGCTATCCCACCTTCGTAATGTAGTAGCTATCCTTCCTATTCTTTTCCT
>CANXYI010381518.1:0-10893 GCA_948208565.1 Hura crepitans | reverse complement strand
GAATATAAATACATTTAAGATTATTGTGATAATAATAATAATAATAATAATAATAATAATAATAATAATAATAATAATAATAATAATAATAATAATAATAATAATAATAATAATAATAAATGAGAATAATGGATAAAATTTATGTTCTAAAATTTGATGATATTGATTAATTAGAATTGTATGGAATAATGTTAAGGATTATTAAAGGAAGTTAACAAAAAGAGAACTAATATGGGGAAGCTTGAGTGTGTAATTAATTACAAAAATAAAAAATTTAAATATTTATTGAGAAAGAAAGTAATTATGATAATACAGTATAACAAAACTAAAAGAGAAAGTGAATTATGTTCTTATTGTAAAATAGTAACATATTGCATATAATGAAAGAAACATACTGGGACGTGAATAATTCATTACGTTACATATATATATAATAATATGATGTGATTATATGAATTGTATGAGATATATGTCGTATATGAATTATACTTCAATGAGATCAAATGTATGAGTTATGAAAGTGATGGCACACTAAGTGTTCTAAGAAATAATTACAATATCCCATGTATACATAAGATTTAAAAAAATAGATAAAATCAAAGTTTAAAATAAAGTCAAATTATAAGATTAAGCAACATATGTGACTTATGATATGAAATTGAATTGTAATAACAATGAGTTAGGACCATATGAGTTAGATAGTACACTACATAGGTCAACTAGTCACCCAAGTAGTAGAGTAGCTGCTAAGACACTTTGGTGTCACATTTTTGTGCTTATCATAAGAGCCATTACACATATATTCTATTTTCATACCTTATCCCCTTAATCTAGTAATGAGTTTCTATCTGTCAAATATGGGTTCCATAAAATAATAAATAAAGTAAAAATATAAATATTGAAGAAGAATAATATGATGACTAGGCAAAGAATATTTTAATGATTGAACTTGTTTACACAATACAAGATATTTATCTTTGTCTAAGTCAAAATTTATTAAGTAAAGAATAAAATAGGTATAATAAAGGAAAACACTGTGATAATTCAAGACGTATACTCAGATATAAGAAGGGAATAAGAAAAAGAATAAAATTATGAAGTTAAATAAATAACATGTGTAGATGCCCTACCTTTTGGGCCTATGATGATAACCAAAGACATGCTCTAAAGTAACAATACAAGTCACTGGGTATCCTAGTCTATGTATTGGTTCATCTAGACATAATTCCACTAGGTCCATACCAACTTACATAGAATCTATCAAGCCTAAGGCCTATGATTCACCTAAACAAATCTAAGTTCATGTCTGCATGGACTACCTTAAACAAGGCCCAAAACCTAGCCTAAACCCTTGGACTAGGGGAAAACCCATGACCTAGGTCCCCAAATACTTGCTAATGGAAAATCTACCAAAAGCGTGAACTTCCTATTCATATGATGTTTCCTAATCCTAGAAGGATTCTAACTCCTTTTAGATAAGAAAGCCTTTCTTAAACCTATAAATACCCCTATTGGGTATAAGGGAAAGAAGGCAATTTGAAAAGCCAAAAACCCTACTATATGAGAGTCCAAAAGAGAACTTCAATACAGGATTTGCACTATTATTACTATAGCCCACACTAAATTCTACTCTTTCTAAAATCCTACATTCTAGTATTACGGCTTAAGTGTTTCTTCAAAAGGTAAGATCTGAGGCCTCCTACTATACATATCATATATGTTCATATTGTTCATATTGACCTATGATCTCCCAGGATTGGTTATGAGTGAGGTGATTCTTAATAAAATAGTTTTGAGATTTTCTTAAATAAAGTCATATGAAAAAATTGCATTTTAACAAAGGCCAATCTCTTAGAGATGGGAGTTGGGCAATTATCACCAATTCTTATAGAATTATGATCAATTGTCAAGTCAAACCACAATTGATGCAAGGCCTAATTTTTTAGATGTACAGTATATTTTTATGTTGAATGATTTAAATTTGCAGTTTACTTTCTCTAAGTGAAAAGGCAACATGAATGTTTTAGTTATAATGTATGCTTGCTTGATAAAGGATTGATAAATGTTACAATATCATAGAAGGCATATTATTAGGTCATAAATAAGATATGATTTTGAACCTTTTTGGCCACAAGATAAGTGGTCTTAGTGTAGAGCTAGGTGGTGACTCTAAACACTAACCTCTCTTGTCCGTAGTAAAATACAATAAATTTATAGTGATGACTCCATTGGGGACTAAGAACTTAAATATGAAAGTGTCCAAATAATATGCCATCTAATATTCTAATTTTTTTTCAGTCCCTTGGGTTGCACTTTATATACACTATGTCTCTTTTTCCTTAAATGGTGTTGTGAAACATGAGTCCATTTTTCATTCAAGAATGGAGAAGTGCTAACATATCCATCACTCAGAAGCCTTGTGCCTTTAGGTATATGAAAAGGTGAACTAATCAGTCACTATTATCCTTGATTGAAATAACCCATTAGAAGGGACCTCCGCTTGTGGGAGCCATAAAATTTTTTACCAAACCATAAGCCCATATAGTTAAACTTAGCAACTTCCCTAGGTTGTATAACCTATGTGCTTGCAACTCACATTACGATAGCTATGTGGGCCTATTTCATTTAATCTTATTTGAAGTGGAGCTAATTCAAAAATGCCATTTATCTGAGATAGACCCAACCTAATTTCACATAAAATGAGAATTAAATATTATAGGCCACTACTTCTGTATACGCTTTAAATACAAGAGACTAATTAGGCTTAATGAAGCCCATGATTTAACATATACATCCCCCGATGATGTTTATGTAATCCCACCTAGGAAAAGAATGGCTTGACTATGTGTGTGGGAGAAATAAGGTTGAAAGGTTTCTTATATGTGTTTGTCTATATTGCATCACGTATATATATTTCTTGCATATCATGCATCATGTGAACTTTGCATTGTTAATGTATTAATCATGTATCACTTGGAACCTATCATTTTGATAGCAATCATTAATCTCTTATTCATTGCCTAGTGGAAGAGAGTAGGCAAGTGCCTCAACAAAGCCAGTAATCCATTACCAATCCAACTAAAAAGAGGAGCCATGTCTGCTAATGAGTTCATTACCAAATTAATGCTAAGGAAGGCTATAGGTAAGATAGAGAAAAGGATGGTGGCAGCTTTCACCAATGCTATGTCTAGGGTACACAAAGAAATAGGCCAAACTTTAGCCACTCATAAAGGTAAAGAGGTTATGAGAGAAAATGATGATCAGCTCTTAGATGAGGAAATTGCTCTAGTTACAAAGTACTATAATAAAGTCCCCCCAACTAAAGTGATTGAAGGTAAACAAATTAAGAAATTGAATAAAAAGATGGAGGCCAAGACTAAGCTTGTCACTAGAGGCAAAGATATTGATCTTGATGATATCAATCTCAGACCCGATCAATTCATGCTATAGATGCCTAACTTAAGCAAGTTTGAATGTACAATTGACCCTAGAACCCACCTGAAGCAATTTGTTATTGCTATAAGGGTGACCACCTTGTTCAAAGAGCAAATTATAAGCTTGTTTAGTATGTCTCTCATGGTACATGCTTTAGATTGGTACCATTACCAAGAGAAGAGGGTTAAAGATGATTGGAGTGAATTAGCTCAAGCATTCAGCAAACAATAATCCATCAATGCCATCATTGAGATAACATTGAAAGATTTAGAGCTTACGAAGTAGAAACATGTGGAAACCTTATTAAATTTTCTACAAAGGTGGAGGGATAAGATACTAAAAATATGGAATAAGCTATAAGACATTGATCAAATCAAGATGTTCATTAGAAATGCTAATAGGTACATAAATAGTGGGCTTATAACTAAAGGCATTACAACCTGGAAGTAGCTAAAAGATATAGCCATTGATTTAGAGGTAGCTTATCAGAATAAAGGGTTCAAAAGGTCAAGCAACTCGAAACTACTTAAGTAACAATACTAGGGGCACCACTAAAGTAGTAGTATACATGTTGTCCAGGGCAAACGGTACTCAAATTTGGGTAAGTCAACATGTTGGTACTTGAGGAAACTTATAAAGGAAAACAAGTTGTAGCCACTTCCACCACAACCATTAAATGGTTCATTGCCTCATAACCATAGCCACGACTAGTATTATGCCTACCACTAGAGGATAGGCCATCTCACTAACATCTGTAAGCTTCTTTAAAAGGCTACTCAAGATATTATAGATTCAAAATAAATACCTTATCCAAAAGATAGTTTGAACCCGCTTCTTAAGCATTAAACTTCTTACCTTCTCAAGTTTAGATTACTTAAAGAGTATGTTCTAAAGGACATCTATAGGTTTGACCAAGAGATCAGTGAGGGGGTGAGAGAGAGTGAAGCCATTCTTCTAATAAGTTTTTGAGATAGTGAGCTTGAAGAGAGCAAAAATTTCTAAGATGGGTCCTTTGACAAGAATCTCAAATAAGGAAAGAGAGAACTAGTTATGGTTGAGGGAGAAACGGTGGAAAAAGTAGAAAAGATTGGTTAAATCCTACTAGAAAAAGAGCCCAAAGTCTTAAAGGCTAAAAATGATGAAGTGTTCAAATAGTTAAAGAAAACAAAACCCTATTTCAATATTTGGGATTTATTGATGTCATCTTAAGCCCATAGGTAAAAGGTAGTTAAAGCCTTTGAGCAAGTTGCTGTAATCACAACTGCTACTCTAAAAGAATTGGTTCAAGTTATGAAAATTGGTAAGATAGGGCTTATAACTTTCTCTGATGAAGACTTGCCCCAAGAGGGAAAGGAACACAAATGGCCCCTTTTCATTAAGGCCAACTGTGTGTGCTATAGTTGATGATGGTTCTTCCTTATGAGTTTGTCTAGTTAAGATCTTAGTAAGCTTGGGAATAAAGAAAGAGGATTTAGTGCCATCTAGAATTAACATAAAAGCATATGATAACACAAGAGGGCAAGTAGGTCCTATTGTTAATGAAGTTAAATTTACCATTATTGACATTCCAAGCACATTTTCACTTTTATTGGAAAGGCCTTAGTTTCTCACGCCTGAAGGAGTCCCTTCCACATCACTTGAAATTATCAAATTCCCTTATTAAGGAAACATCATCATGATCAAGGTTGAAATTGATCACATGGTTTCCAGATTGTCCATTATGATCTAGCCTTTTAATGAGCTTTATGTTGTTAGGATATATGAAGATTATATGGACCCCAAAGTGTCTAAAATCATGAATAAGATGAATTTCTTTCTTAGCACTTGTCTAGGGAAGAATCTTTAAGGGATAACTGACCTATTATAGCTTAAAACCCAAAAGGATATCAAAGGGTTAAGAGATAACACAATGATGAGAATTAGCTTAAAGAAAGGGAACAATCTCAAATATTACTTTATGGAATAGAAGAAAACAAAGTATGATGGGACTCCAGAGCCTATAGTAGTTGATGGATATTTCAAGCCTATGTTTGAGATCTTTGTTGATGTCAAAGACTAGGAATCAAGTAATTGAAGTAGATTCAGTGGGTAGAAGAAGTCTTTTTGATAGCAATAGCTATTAAAGAAATCTATTTAGATCCTTTTAAAGATGTGTCTGATTTAGATAGTGATTTATTTTTAGATTAAATGTATTTATCTAACCTATTTCAAGTGAACAATTTCATTTCTAATGAAATGAACAAAGAGTATGCTTATTTGTGTGATGATTTTCCTAATGGTAGCATGCATTTGAATTATCATAACATGAGCATCTTTGACATTAACTGCATTAAAACTAACCTATTTAATCTTGGCACAAGTGAACATCCTAAAAATAAATTAATTGCCTACAATACTACTGCCAATGAAAAAGAAAATTTTGAGAGATTACTAAAGAAATATGAAATGAAGACATGCCCAAGATCGATGGAGATATTGCTGAATATGCCATCCTAACTTATGATCACATCACTCCAATCTACCAAAAGCTTAAAAGAATGAGGCCTGAATAGGCAGAGAAGGTTAAAGAAGAAGTTTTCATGATACTTGAGGCCAAGTTCTTTAAGGAGATAATCTTTCCTACTTGGCTAGCCAACAACATACCTATGCCAAAGAATGACAGAAAGGGAAGAATGTGTATAGATCATTATGAACTAAACAAGGCATGCCCTAAAGATGATTTCCCTTTACCTTACATAGATGTATTAATAGATAGCGCAACTATAGATAGCGTAACTATGGCATTGATGTATTCATTTATTGATGGGTTCTCAAAGTACAACTAGATCCTCATGAAAGTAATAGCCAAATGCAAAATAGTCTTCATAACAAAATGTGGAACTTATTACTATAAAGTAATGCATTTTGGACTAAAGAATATAGGGGCAACCTACCAATGAATGGCTACCAAACTCTTTCATGACAAGATGTATAAAGAAGTGGAAGTCTACATGGATGATATAATGGTGAAGTCCATAAAAAAGAGAAAGACATTTCAAAGCACTAGAAAAGTTCTTCCTAAGGTTGGATCAATTCAACATGAGACTAAACCCTAAGAAATGCATCTTCAGAGTTACATATGGTAAGCTATTGGGATTTATAGTCAGTAAGAATAGAATTGATGTAGATCCAAATAATGTGAAGGCAATCTTAGAGATTCTTCTCCCCTAAATAGAAAACGAGGTGAGATGATTCCTAGGTAAACTAAAATACATTAGTTGGTTTATAGCCACATTCACATCTATTTATGAACTTATATTCAAGCTACTATGCAAAGGACAACCAAAGGAATGCAATGAGGATTGTCAAAAAAACCTTCAAAGCCATTAAGCTATACCTGACCAAGCCTTTTATCTTAAAACTACCCAAACTAAAAAAGTCCATAATCCTATACCTTGCAGTAGAAGAAACCTCCATTGGTGCTCTTATTGCACAAGTAGATGAATTTTGAGTAAAATTCATGGTATATTACCTAAGTAAGAAATTGCTTCCATATGAACAGAAGTATGCTAATGTTGAAAAGATATGCTTAGGAGTAACTTGGGTCTCTAAAAAAAGCTATATCACTACTTTTAATCATACAAGGTAGAGGCGGTGGCTAAGCATGATCCTTTAAGGTACTTACAAATTGCACCTTCCTCGATAGCCCAAAGGGGTCGATGGATTTTTTTTACTATAGAAATTTGAAATTTCCTATCTAACTAAAAAAATCAAAGTTCGAGTAGTAGCAGATTTTCTTGCTTAATAACCAATCAAAGGTAGAGAAGAAGAATTCGAGTTTCTAAATGAGTACTTAGGGGTAATATCTCATGAAGGATGGAAAGTGCTCTTTGATGGGGTAGTAAATTAGAAAAGAGCAGGTGCCGGTGCATTAATCATCAATCTAGAAAGCGAACATATGTTTTTTGCAAGGAAATTGGAATTCTAAGCCACCAACAACATCATTGAATATGAAGCAAGCATCCATGACCTTGAAATCTTGTTCCAACTAGAGGCAAAGATGGTTAATGCATATGGGGGTTTCCATGCTAGTAATACAACAAGTAAAAGGCAACAGGGAGGTTAAAGATGAAAATCTAGGCAAGTATGTTTGAATGCTTAAATATTTGTCTTAAGGATTTGAATAAGGCATTTTTTATCACATTCCTAGGGAACAAAATCAAGTATCAGATGTTTTAGACACTTTAATGTTAGTATTTAACCTTACCAAGAAGGACTTACCTAGACCATTTTACTTCATTAAGTTAAGATTCCTAACCTACACTAGCATAGTAAGCATTACAATGGATAAAACCAACAATGATTTGCCATGGTATCATGACATTCAAACAAACTTGGAAATTAGAGAATACCCAAAACATACAACTAAAAAGGATAAGAAGGTCTTAAGAAAGGTATCTACTCAATTTATTTCTTGCTATAGGATGCCATATAAAAGGCACTTGGAAGGCATATAACTCAAGTGCATTGATGAAATAGAAGCCAAAAAAATTCTAATAGAAATGTACATGGTGTATGAGGTTTACACATGAACAAGAGAAATTTGGCAAAGAAGATTCTGAGACTAGGATACTATTAGTCAACGATGGAAATAGTTTGCTATAACTTTGTCAAGAAATGCCATAAGTGCTAGATTTATGCCAACCTATGACATCTACCACCAATAAAACTAACTAGTTTGTCTTCTCCATGGGCATTTTCTATATAGGGAATTAACATAATTGGAGGGATAAGACCTTCTATAGCAAGAGGTCATAGGTATATAGTGGCAGCAATTGAGTACTTTTCAAAGTGGGAAGAAGCTAAATCTTTATATATATTAGGGGCAAGGTAGATGGTGAAATTTGTTGAAAGAAACATCCTCTATAGGCATGGTTTGCCACAATCGGTTATCTCAGATAATGGGGTACAATTTCAAGGTGATACCAAGTAGCTTTTGCAAAAGTATAGAATTGAGCATTATAAGTCCTCTCCCTATAGATCTTAATCTAATGGTGCAGTAAAAGCAACTAATAAAAATGTCAAGAAAATCTTACAAAAAATTATAGTCGCCTATAGTGATTTGGTTGAAATGTTACCATTTGCACTATAGAACAACTATTAGGACATCTACAAGTACTACACTGTACTCATTAGTGTTTGGGATTGAAGCAGTACTATCGATTGAAGTTGAAATCCCTTTACTAGGGGTTTTTTAGAAGCAAAAGTGCTAAAAGTTGAATGAGCAAGGGTTAGAAATGAATAACTAGTTTTGATTGATGAGAAAAGACTCAAAGCTCTTTACTATATGCAATTGTACCAAAAGAAGATTGCTAAAGCCTATTATAAGAATGTCAAGCCTAGTTGAATTCAAAAAGGCGATATAGTTTTGAAATAAACCAAACCATTACTAATATATCCTAGAGGGAAGTTCAAGCCTAATTAGGATGGTCTATACATGGTGAAGAAGATGTTCAAGCATAGAGGCATCAAGATCTTAGATAAAAAGGCAATGAACTCATTGAACCTATCAACTTTGAAAAGCTAAAAATGTATTTTTACTAAAAAGTAATGATGAGTCTGGTAAGTTGAAAACCCTAAAAAGGGTGGCTTATGAAAAAGTTGGGACACCTCGACGAGGAAAAAAATTAAAAATAGGCACTTCATGCAAAAATTAGAGGACTAGAGAGAAAATGTCCAATCAAGAAATTTGCCAAGGTTGATTGGTAATGATGATACCAAAGGGTAATTAATATATTTACCAAGATTAAGTAGTTTAGTTTCAAATACAATTAACGGCAAAAATGCTTGGTCATGAGCATTAACATGCAAACTTCCATCTAATGAGAAATGTCATACAAATAACAAAACTTTAGAAGTCTAGATACATGTTTTCTTCCTAGATATAAAAGTTTTATTGAAACTTTTCCTCTTTAATGCTAGTTTCCTATTATCTCTTAATGTACTAATAATCTAGTTCTTGTAATTATCATCTATACTTGTGTTACTAGCTTTATGATCAAGTACATCTTTCAGCATAACACGAAATTTCCATAAGTTAGGAAAAGAGCGCAAGAAATGTCTTGTCAAAGATCCATACTGAAAGCCTAAAGGTTTAGAAAAGACTCACTGTATCAAACCAAATTGTCATTGAATTTGAGAAAGGATATAAAATGTTGCATGTCCTAATCAAATTAAGGGAACACAACTCGAATGACAAGACAAGGAGAAATATGTGATTTTTCGCCATAGACACCTCCATCGAATTTCAATAACATCATTGAGCCATATGATCCACTACTCATATATGTCAAGTTTTCTTTCAAGCCTTTTTTTCACAATAATGGTTCTGACCATATCTAATCTAAAGCATTTTAAGGAGAAGGTGCAAGTAGCTTTAGTCTCTCTTGTAACTAGATCTAAAAAAAGCCATTAGGTTAAAAAATTTGAAAAAGACCACCTAAGGAAAAATTAGGCAAACTCCTTAGTATGAAAACTCTCATGAGTGTGCTAGGTAAAAGTTAGGGTTAAAAAAATATTTAAGCTAGAGGAAAAACTCAAATAGGCTCTCTAAGAAAACTTGTAGGAGTAGTGGGCTTCCAACTACAAAATCAATGTCTCCTCTCTTTAAAACATCTAACCCTTAAATGGTTTCAGGAAAAATAATGCCAAAAGGATTATGGCCTAAACACATTTCAGTTAGAATTTAGAGTGCCTTGAAGTCACAAAACATGTTCTTAAAGGCGATCATCAACAAGTCACCAAAAATGCATAATAGCACACACTTTACCCATTCCACTAAAGTAGAGGGGAGATGATTGGTGAAATCAAGAATTGTCTGCAAAAGGATCGAACCCACACCTAGAATTATCTCCTGAGCCACTTAAGATGAGACTTATAAGGCAGGTATGATATCTATAAGGTAATGATCTTTAAAAGATGAGATAGCTAGAGTGACATCCGAAGTAATGTTAAAATTCATGATAGTGCCAAATTCCTTATGAGTAGGGACAATCTCTTAATGATTAGAGACAAATACATGGAAAATAGGATTGCAATAATGTATAGTGGCTTACAAGAAATTATAATATATTTTCACTTTTCTCATGAATTTGAGAGTAGAAAAATGGGCAAGAATAGGCGAGGCGCAGGTAGCTTTTGAATCCAAGATTTTGGATAACTATTTATTGATCCTAAGAATTGTCACTCGTAGTCATACAAGGAGAAAGAATCCAAAACACAAGAGAATGCCCATAAAAACCTCAAAACACCTAAAGTTGACACCATAGTCTATATAGACAACAAAAAATGAGTATATATAAACACTCGAGGATAGACACGGACTAAGCAATCTGCATGGACCAAGACTAAAAGCATCTATATAAACTAAATCTTTACAGTAGAAAGCCTTGTTACGGAATGAAGCAGCCAATCAATCGT
>CANXYI010381489.1:0-21579 GCA_948208565.1 Hura crepitans | reverse complement strand
TCAATGGGCCTACAGACTGGAATGAAGCCTTGGATATTATTTCCTTTGGTTCCCAGGTTTCTATTTTATTCAAACATCAATCATTATCCCGTTTAACCCATTGCACTTAGATGGCATTAGTTTTGCCGTTTTGTGCTTGTTTCTTTTGTCTGTCTATATTTTTTCCACAGTTTTGAATTTTGTAGTTATTTTGGTTGCAGTCAGTTGGAGAGATGAAAGTTTTATGCCAACTTATTATAACAAAAAGACATTAGCAAAACATCAAAATGAGCACGAAGAAAAAACTCATTTAACAACCAAATAGTTAATCGGAAATAAGAGAAAGTCAAGAAAACATACCGATCAAATTCAAATATTTGATTTTATGCCTTGATTGGGGTCCTACAAAAATAATACGATATCAAATTAGATAGCTTCACAAGTTTCTTGGGATTCAAATGAATCTACCATAATTTCATATTAAAAAAAAATAATTCTTTTACTAATATCAATTTGTGATTAACACCAATAAGCAATATGATGTGCTTAAAAAATGATATCTTGTGCATAATTTTAGACATTACCTTTGTTCTTAGAAATTAGTTCCGAAATCCCAGATATTCACCTTTTCTTTCACATTCAGCTTGCTGCAAGAGCAGAAGAAGTAAGCTTAAAATGTGCTATCAAGTTTAAAATTCTATGTTCAAAACATCTAAAAAAAATTAGTGCTTAATGTGTTAAATATACATAATGATAAAGGTAAAGTACCTGCCATTGATAATATTCTTAAATATAAGTGATGACATGCGCAGATGCTCTTAGAAACTAATTCCAAAATCCCAACTGTCCACCTTTCCTTTCACATTCAGCGTGGTGCAATAACAGAAGAAATAAGCTTAAAAGATGCCGTCAAGTCTAAAATTCTATGCTTAAAACATCTAAAAAAATTAGTGCTTGAAGTTGAAAATACTTAATGATAAAGGTAAAGGACCTGCCTTGATATTGTTCCTTAATAGAAGTCATGATATTTGCAGATTTCCTTAGAAACTAATTCTAAAATCCCAGTTGTCCACCTTTCCTTTCATATTCAGCTTACTGTTATACCAAAGTAAATAAGATTTAAAGGCGCTATCGAGTTTACAATTCTATGTTCAAAACTTCTAAAAAAATTAGTGCTTAGAGTGTTGAAAATACATAATAAAAAGGGTAAAAGACCTACCATTGATAATATTCTTAAATGTAAGTGATGACATGCGCAGAATCTTGAATTTACCTGCCCTATTACTGTTTAGGGCAAGCATGCCCTAACCACACCCCTTAATTTCGTGATTGGAACAATAAAATAATAAAAAAGAAAAAAAAAAGATTGACAAACAACAAGATAAGTAACTTAAGTAAAAAGACTTACCTAAATCTATGAAATCTGTGTGAATTTATACTTTGAATACTTGGGTCATTTATGGGACAACGTGTTGGTGTGGTTCCATGTAAACTTTATCAGATTTGTGAGGATTCACGGTTAATAGTCTTGAGTTTTATTACTAGAAATGGTTGGGTTAATTTAGTCTAAATAAATGAAATAGAAGTTCAGCTTAGTTCTATTATTTGATTTAAAGTTGTTTCGTATCTTTAATAAATGAACCTATTAGACAAGTTTAATATGCAGTAATGAACATGTTTAAAGTAATTTTTATTTAATAAACACAGGAAACTTGAATTTAGGATATTAAAATCAGAAATGTTGATGAAGTTAGCTGCAAAATTTACTGTTTCTGCTGTGGAAAACTTTATGTAGCACTTGAATTTTCACTTACCTATGAGTTAAGATTAGATTATGGTACTAAATATCTTTAACTTATGTAAAATAGAATAGGTACTAGAATTTGGAAGTTTGTAGTTATATTCTAATCTTGTATACAATTTGCTGCATAAATTTACTCTGATTTCTAGCTACTATGGAGTTACTGTGTTTATTGTGTTAGACAAGCTTAGAATATAATAATGAGAGTATCTAAGTTATGCACAAAAGAATATGAAGTAAAAAAAGTAAATATGACATGATTTAGGCAAAGTTTCTAAAACTAGAATTTTTAGGCATTATTTTTAACAGAATTGCATACTTTTTAGGCAATTAGAGGATATGGTGGAGTTGGACTAGCATAATCCTATAGTGGAAAATCAAACTACTGAGTCCCTGCTGAAGATTATGTTTTGAGTGAGATGAGGTTTGGAAGAAGGTGCAACATATCTTAATTTTTTTTTTTTTTTATAATAGCAGCTGAAAATAATTACAATAGTGAGAATTAAAGAGCAATCAACCATGGATAGTGGCTGATTCTAGTGCAGAAGATAAAATTCAAGAAAAACCCGAAACTATTGCAAAGGTTCATCAGCTGAAATTTCGTATTTTATCAATCAAATTCTTGAATAATAATTCATGCAAGGTGACTAAGGGTTAAGAAGGATACAGTAAAGCAATTGAGGGAATGGAGCATAATTTTCTGTTAGGGACCGAATTTCTGCAGCAAATGGGAACCGGGTCTGCTATTGAGTTATGGTAAATTAAAGGTGGACAGATGTGGAAGTATTTCAATTTTATCATTTGGTTTGTTTTATTGATTTTTCGTTCTAACTATCTGTCACAGTATTCCTATTGTTATTAGTTAACTTGATTATAGCAAATTTAAATGACCTTAACTTCAATTTCAGAATTCAGATGGAGGAAATTTGAATAGAACAAAAGTTTGAAGCATTGGAGCGGAATTGGAATAAAAGAACTAAATTTGACAGATTGCTTTTGCTGTAAATTTTGTAGTAGCAAAGTTGCAATAGGATTTAGAAATTTATGCATGACGAATTTGAAAGATATAAGTGGATAGAAAAGTGTTAGAGGGCTAGAAATTGATAAGCTAGAATAAAGGTATGTGCAAATTATTGTTTGAGCATGTTTTGTGTCTGCTAAATTGTGATGCCCCTCCTCCAATTGACCGAAGTCATTAGATGGAGGAGTGTCACATTATGTGCCTTAGACACCAGATACACTATATGATCTAAACACACATTCTCATATTTACCTGCTCATTCATCATATTCTCATACTCACAATCTCATCACATGCTCAATATTTCCATAAATGTCTCAACTCAAAACAATTATAAGTTAAAATTGAGGAAGACTCATAAACCGTTCAAAACCTTATTATGTTATAGTTTACAAAGGAAAAATCTGAAAATACCTCTATTTACAAAAGTCTTTAAACAACATAAACTTGAAATGTAAATGATATTCTAATGTATGCTCCAAGTCAATTGCAGGTGTCCCACATGAAAAACCTGCTTTGTCGATCAACTCTTACAACTTATGCAGCGAAAACCAACGTGCTAAGCAAAACGCTTAGTGATACATAAACAACTTTGGTTTACCTTACCACCAACACAACATAGATATATAAATATACAATTTCACTTCACCATACTCACAGTAGCACATTACAAATAACTATGCATGCTCTTACTTGAACTTGCCTATGGGTAGGTCAGACATGTATACTATGCATACACATGCTCAAATCACACTATAGCCATTGATTAACAAACATCACATACTTACACATTGGGTTGTTACATTTCTTATTTAGGTCTCATGCACACGTGCTCATTTGTTCACATTCTAATAACCTATAGAATCTCAAATAATTAGATTAGTATACTCATTTAAATTAGCCCAATGTACCACTTGACTAATGTAGACTAGATAACAAGTATCACACATAACATGTAGTGGTTGCCGACCTTACGCGGCTACTCCTGTAATAACACATATGGTATGAGCTCATAATAAGCGGCCATTTTTTGCAAAACACAATTGCTCTAGAAAGCCACATATGCTCCGAATAGCCTCACATAATGTACAATGGTCGCTGACCTTATGCAGTTGTACTAGCCATGTCACATATAAGATGCAGTACTGCTAAAAGACCTTATCAGCATGCTAATATATCCTAATGTTGTCAATAGCCTAGCTATACATGAGCATATTTCATTTATTTCCAACTCGTCATGTAATTCAATTCATCTTACATCTCAATTTTACTATCTAATAATACACTTTATATCTATGGTAGTTCCACGTAGCACATTATTTCACAATCTCATTAAAATATCTCAATTTGTCTAATAGAGCATAACTTTTGTCACATTTTATGCTTTCACATTGCATACCTCACATACTCAATTCATCCACATAATTGATCACATAGCACATAATCGATCACATAGAACATAATCCACTTCTCATGTCAGATTGCACCATATAGGACCTAATAAATCATAATACTCCATGATTATACCACATGTCAACTTATTGTATCACATAGGACATTCATTTAGACAAATAAGGTCCATTTAATTCACATTTAGCATATAATTTCTCTTTTCATGCAATCAAGATTAAGCCTAAAAATCATACTAAATTCCATCCATTTTATGTTTCAAATATAGTAGAAAATTATTGTTAAAGTTCAATAGAAAACGGTTTGCAAAATCGTCTTAAAACGTGGAAGAAAAATAAAATTTAATATGCTAAAAAGAGGTGCGGCCCCTTTGTGGGTCACAGCCGTGAGCCCTTAAAATTCCCGCGGCCTAGAGCGGGGTCATAGCATGACCTACACAAAGTCATAACCATGATAACTTTTTTTTTTTTTTGCAGATTTTGATGCAAAAATTGACATTTTTCAGTAGCAATTTCACCCAATTTCATACCAAATCATATCTAAACACTTCCAAAATAAACTTAACTCAAACCACATGTATTCTAACATATTTCATCATAATTTGCACATGCAATTGCACATAAATTTCACTAAATTTCATTAATCTAAACTAATTTACAGTAGAAAACCTAAATGCACAAATTAAGTAGAAATTCAAAAAAGGAATGCTAATTTATTCATGTACATACTGAATTAACGACCACAAATTCATCTAGTTGCATTACTCTTCCAAAATTGCCTTCCCTTTAGCCATTCTTCTTCTTTCTTAACCTCTTCCTTTTCTTCTTCCCACAACCAAGGTAGAAAATACAACACAAAAATGAACACATATATATTTAGAAGCACTAAGAACTCAAATACAAAATGAATTTAGAAGTTTTGATTAGATTACCTTTATGAATTTTGAAGAAAAAGTCTATTATATCTTGTGGAAGAGTGATAGAAGAAGAACGTACATTTGTTTATAGTGATTGTAATTGAAAAATGGGATATTTATGCCCTTTGGGACTCATGGTTAGGATTAACTTAATTAATCCCATCTAACGGTCCATAAGGCTCATAACCTATTTTCACTTTGAGTCTTCACAGAAATCCTTTTTATGCAATTAAATCCTTAAAAATTCAAATTTTAATTATTTTATACAATTAAATCATATGTTACTCAAAAATTCCATTTTAATCATTTTATTAAAATATTTATTTATTTTATTATCTCAAAAATTACATTTATGCACACACATAAATAAATTATCTTATTATTTATGTTAGGCCATATTGTGGATTACGACCTTCCCCTCTTAAGTAATTTCATCTTCGAAATTACATGGATTGAACAAGTAAGGATACTGATGCCTCATAGTGTCCTCTTATTTCCATGTGGTCTCTTCAGTTTTGTGATTCCTCCATAAAACTTTCATTAGCTGAACCTGTTAGTTCCTCAAATCTTTTGTTTTTTTACCAAGATTTTGACTGGTTCCTCTTCATAAGTCAAATCTAGTTGTAACCCCACAGATTCCACTGAAATCACATGAAATAGATCTAATCTTTACTTTCTCAACATCGATACATGAAAAAATTGTGGATTTTGTCTAATTCAAGAGGCAAAGCTAGTCGATAAGCAATCAACCCACATGTTCAATGACCTTATATGGACTCATAAACTTAGGATTAAGCTTCCTTTTTCTCCCAAACCGATGCACCTTCTTCTAAAGTGACACTTTTAAGAATACTTTATCCCCAACCTCATACTCAATGTTTTTTCTCTTTAAGTATGCATAGGATTTCTGTCTATTTGAGACAATTTTCAAATTACCTTTAATCACCTTCACTTTCTCTTCAGTCTGTTGAATCAAATCCAATCCATATACTTTGTCTTCGCTCAACTTAGTCCAACATAAGGGAGTTCTGCACTTTTTTACCATAAAATGCCTCATAAAGATCTATCTTGATACTTGATTGGTAGTTGGTATTACAAGAAAACTCGATTAAAGATATATACTTATCCCATCTGCCCTCAAATTTAATAACACAGATCCTTAACATATCCCTAAGCACCTAATCACAACATAACATAGTACAACACACAATGACACAACATACTCAAATGTTCTTAGATATTACTTGGATGACTCGTTCCAACTGACCATCTGTCTATGGATGGAAAACCATACTGAAGTTTAGCTTCGTGCCCAAAGCTTCATGTAATTTCTTCTAGTACCTTGAGGTAAACCTTGGATCCCTATTAGACACAATCAAAGTAGGCACACCATGCAATTTAATGGTCTCTTACAAATACATTTCAGCTAACCTCTATAAAAAGTAATTAGTTCACACTATTAAGAAATGAGCCAATTTAGTCAATTTGTCAACTATTACCCACACCACTTCCCACTTCTTTTAAGTTAATGAAAGTCCAACCACAAAGTCCATGGTGATCCTATCCTATTTCCACTCAAGTATTGCTAAGAGTTGTAGTAAACCTAAAGGAACTTAGTGTTCAGCTTTAACTTACTAACATGCCATGCACTTAATCACATATTCTATTATGTCTTTCTTCATACCAGACCACCAATAATGGATTTTTAGGTTCTAATACATCTTTTTACTTTCGAGATGCATAACATATGAGCTACTATTATGATAGAACAATTACCTATCTCTTAACTCATACTCAGTCAGCTTCCTTTTTGAATTAGCCTTATCACATTTTATAGCTTCTCATCCTTTCTTTAAGCTTCTCTCACCTGTCTCAACAAATTAGGCTTCACTTTTATCTTAGCCACAAGTGCTCTATCATGAGCAATTCTTAAATGGACATTCAATGCCCTGAAAGCTATACACAAATGATACACAACAACATAAAACATCACAAATACTTCAAGGCTCACATAACTAAACAAATCTCAAATCTCATTAAAGTTATATCTGCCAAAGATTTTTAGCTTAAGGCATCTGCTACCACATTCACCTTGCCAGGATGTAGTCAATTACACAATCATAATCCTTAAGTAACTCCATCTAATGCCTTTGCCTCAAGTTAAGCTTTTTTTGAGTGGGCAAATATTTAAGGCTTTTATGGTCCGTATAAATAAAACACTTTTCACTATAAAGATAGTGTCTCCAAATCTTCAAAGCAAACATTATTGCCACTAACTCAAGGTCATGGGTAAGGTAGTTCTTCTCATGAGGCTTAAGTTGTCTTAAAGCATAACTATTACCTTACCCTCATGCATCAACACACACCTAAGACCATTGTGTGATGCATCACTATAAATCAGAAAATCTTTCCCAGGCTCTGGTTGAGTGAGAAGGAGAGCTTGAGTCAACATCTCTTTCAACTTCTCAAAGCTAGCCTGACACTTATCATTCCACTCAAACTTAGCATTCTTCTATAACAACTTAGTCAAAGGAGAGGCTATAAGGGAAAAACCCTTCACAAAGTGGCTATAATACCCAGCTAAACCCAAAAAAACCTAATTTCAGTAGCATTCCTAGGTGGCTTCCAATTCATCACTGCCTTAACCTTTTAAGGGTCCACTCTCACCCCATCAACTGATATCACATTATCGTACATGCTAAATTTGGCACAAAGCTACTTTTCCCTTAGCTTATGTAACACTAATGTGAAATACCTATTATGATCTTCCTTGGTCTTAGAATACACCAAAATATTATCAATAAAAACCATAATAAACTGATCCAAATATGGGTGAAAAACCCAATTCATAAGGTCCATGAATGTAACAAGTGCATTAGTCAACCCAAAAGGTATCACCAAAAATTCATAATGCCCATATCTAGTCCTAAAAGTTGTCTTATACACATCCGCATCTACCTTCAGCTAGTAATACCCAAACCTTAAATCAATCATAGAAAACACTTCTACTCCCTTCAACTGATCGAACAAATCATCTATCCTAGGGAGAGGATACTTGTTCTTCATAGTTAACTTATTTAGTTACCTATAATCAATGCACAGTCTCATACTCCCATCCTTTTTCTTCACAAATAAAACTGGTGCTCCCCAAGAAGACTTACTAAGACATATAAACCCTTTATCTAAGAGCTCTTGCAATTGAATGTTTAACTCCTTTAACTCAGTAAGTCATATCCTATAAGGTGCTATAGACATAAATGCAGCACTAGGTACAACCTCAATACCAAACTGGACCTCTCTCTCAAGTGGTACTCCAAATAAATTCTCAAAAAAGACATCTTGGAACTCACACACTTTGGGCACATCCTCAACTCTAGGTTTCACCTCACTTAGATCTCTCACATGAGCCAAGTAGGCTTGACATGTCACACCCCCTACCCATTTCTACCTGAAATAGGCAGAGCGTGTCACTTTCCACTGAGGTCACCCATCCTAGGATTTTCCTAGGGGTCACTCATTTAACTTTTACCCATCTTTGACTACAATTGACCAAACATGTTTTTTTTACTATTTCTAATCATTTATTCTGTAATTACATCCTAATTTGGTCCGATAAAAACGTCCTCTATCACAACTAGACAACTATAGAAATTCGAGCAGCATACCGACTGCCTTGGTTCCTAACCCAATTAAACCTGCCAAGAAAATGCACTTCTATTTAATAAACCACCCTTATTCCTCCTCTGGACCCTCTGGTCCTCCAGACACAATCAGCAACACAATATCAACACATTCATAACACATAAGGTCATAGACTCATCAACACACAGAAGCATACCAAGAAAATACCTATTCATTTAATAACTGTATATACATACTACATTCTTTCAGTTAACATACATCATCATACATCCCATACTACCCATCTACCTACATAAATACATGAGTGCCATACACTGTACATACATAATTAATAAGAAAAGTAATATACCAAAAGACATTGGGATAGCTACGCTGATGCTGACACCTGACACTAACCTGTACACTGCTTGTGACCTGTGCATCGGACCACCGATATGCTGAGTACTAAACTCAATGATAGAATAATATAATCATAATATGTCTCATGCAGCAAGCATCATGTAGAGTTCCACACACAATTAAGTTATCCTAGATTGCTAATCCTAACTTCTCATTCATTGAATTCATGCATTAATTATTACTATCTATTTTATTTGTTTACAGGCCTATAGACAGACCACACTTAAAGACACTAGATAGCGAGACTATCCTGTGCAGTGGCCCATTTTTAGGACCTAGGTAGCTGCACCTACCTCACCCGATAACAAGGATCAGTCCGTAGACCTCCCAATATCAGACTGACAAATAGCAGGGATCAGTCCGTAGACCTCCTAATACCTATCTAGCAGATAGCAGGGATCAGTCTGTAAACCTTCCAATATCTGCAAAGCAACACACAAAGGTGGATAGCAAGGACCTATCCGTAGACACTCCTAATACCCATAATCATAACAAACAGGATGCCGAAGCATCACACAGTCTCAATAATACCAACACACAGTAGTGGGCCTCGAAAGAGCCGACTACCAAGTAGTTGCTCTATCCCTAGTTGACCGGTCAACCCATCCAGTGAGCATCTAACTAATGGGCCATTACCTAATTTACATCACATTCAGTACTATTTTATCTTTAATATTCCATTATAAGTCAATTCCTCACGTGAAATTACTATTTCGCCACTATTGTAAAATCACTATTCATTTGGTCAATTTCCGCAACTGACACTATTCATTTGGTAAATTTTCATTTTATGACCCTTATTGCCTTTACCTTTTCAAACCTCATTCTCGAGGCTATCACATTAATTATTCTCACATTAACCTTCATTTATAAGGTATTTAATTAAATTTACTTTTTGGTCACCTAAGAACCCTAACTTTAGCCTTAATTTTTAAACACCTAATGTTACCATTTCTTGGTCATTATTTTTGGCTTATATGTACTTCCCACTCAACTTTTCCACACACCAAACAAACATGTATATCAACACATACACCATGTCCATTTTTATACCATTATTATGTCATTATCATCACACACATTTGCACTCAAATTATGCTATCAATTTATTCTACAAAATGTCTTAAAATCATGCCAAATTAATGCTTGTTACCATATTTCACACAACTAGTATGCCTATACTCCAAATACCCAAATTCCATACAAGTGTACATGCAATTTCATACACATATGAACAAGATATAGTATAATTACATTATTCTACATACCTAGGATGCTTTTCCACCCTTGTCCACACCACTTGAATTTGGATTGGTGGCCTCCCTCACCTTTGATAATTCTCCACCTAACATAATAGAAACTTACTTAGAAAAAATCATATAAAATCACCTATAGCTTAAATTGAATTTCTAACCCAATAGCTAATCTTAAAATACTCTAATTTAACTATAGTAAAAATAAAAATTGAAATTTGAATAATTTCTCTTACTTGGATTACTATTCACTCAAGTAGTGAATTTCACCAATTAGTCCCCTTTTCTTTAAATTCTTGATGGATTTAGCAGCTTGAGATGATGGAGGTTTATTTTTGATGATTTTTGGAAGGAATTATGGTGTATGTTAGAGAGAGAAAGCTTGAAGAATGAGAGAGAGTGGCTTCCAATGGTGTCGGCCAAGAAAAGATGAGGAAGGAGATGGAGTTTTTTGCTCCCTTGGGCTATTTTTGCAGTTTTAATAGCTGGTTTGGGCTGAGTTTGATCCATTTATTTGGCCCAATTAAGGCCCAAATCCACTATACAATAATTAAGTCACTTTTTCCTTAAAATATTAAAAAAATATTTTCCATAAGTCCAAATAATCCCATTCCAATTGTAAAAATTCTTAACTACTGATACTAAGGCCCACATACAATTTTGGCTCAAAACTCCTTCGGGAGCAAAAAGTCACTATTCATCACAGACCGAATTTAAACTTCGAAAATTCGTAAAATATTCTCTAGTGCTCCAAAAATTCTCATTCTAGTTTTAAAATTCCTAATTTAATGAGACTAAAGTCCATGCAAAATTTCAACTTAAAATTCTACTATTAATTTTTTGGCATTATTCATGATCAGAATACAATATTCATAAAAATACCAGTTGACCTCAGAAAATTCTAATTCTTTTACCATCACACTCAATGGAATTTTTGAGGTTCAAGATATGGTATTTTTGAGACCATCTGGACACATTCTCGGTCTCAAGTTGTCCTGGCCTAAAATCTTTTTATCTCTGAAAATAGTAGTTTATAATCTAATATAAATTATTGGTTCTAGTAATATTTTTAATTCATTCATTTTCCTTAGTTTCAGGCCCGTCAAAAATTTTATGACTAATATGTCAGTCATCAGACTCAGAATGACAACCCGCACCACGGGGAACATCATCCGGGTTCGTCCAATATTGTTCACAAGACTTTGACTTTTTAGGTGTTACATGACACCCTTTTCTCACTAGCTTCCTAGCTATAACAACTGATATCGCATTAGAAAGAAAATATAACCTCTCACCCATATAATCACTTCCTTATCACTATCAAAGGCCTTAAAACTAATTCTCTTAAGCTTACAATCTACCACAAGCTAATATTTATATAACTAATCTATCCCCAATATCGCATCAAATGAAAGCTCAATCAAATCAGCCACAAACTCATGCTCATGATACCTCTAAGAACAACTATTAAATACCTTATTCACAATCACACTATGGCCTAAAGGATTGGTTACTTGGATGTCATACTCAAGGTGTTTAGGTTCCAAGTTCCACTTATGTGTCAAATTAGTGTAAACATATGAATGAATGGAACCAAGATCAATTTAATGCATGCACATAAGAATTATAAAGAGAAAATACGCCAATGATAACATCATATACATCTTCCTCCTCATGAGCTCTGATGGCATATTAATGAGCTAAAGCTCGAGTCTCTGGCCTCTACATTATCTCAAAAGTGGCTCCCTACAGTGTTTTGGTGGTTTTCTACCTACAGGCTTTATCCCAACTAGAGCAGTGGCCTTGGTCCCATGTGTTTGATGCTTTTTTTCCTCAATCCTCTTAAGGTAATCCCTAAGCCTATGGTTTGTTGCTCCACACTTAAAGCATCCACCAATCTTGCGCTAGCACTCTCCACCATGGTGTTTACCATAAAACTCATAAAGCTATACTGATATGCCTCTAGTAGCAGACCCTAGGGTGCTAGTCATAAATGCGACCTGATATTCTCTTACAAATGGCTTATACCTAAAGGAAGCTTTTGAAACAGTCCTCTAACTCTATCTTTGTGTCAAAGTTTGAATGACTATGCCGCTTTGCTTCTTACTAGGGGCAAATAGAGCACTCAGATGACTTTAAGCCTTCTTGTGCTAGTCCCAGTTCCTCTACTTCTAGCCTGACTCATCGATCTCCTCAATTTTTAGGGCTACAAATATCAACTCCAAAAGTTCTCTGATCCTAAGCTAGCCACATGTACCACAATCTCATAGTTAAGGCCTGCTTGAAACTTCTTGCACCTAGTAGCTTAGGTTACATAATATCATCAATATATCTTAAGAGCCTCTGAAACTCCTTGTCATACTTAGATGCACTCATGTACTTTTGTTTTAGCTATAAAAACTCCTTATATCTCACCTCTATATAGGTCTCACTAATATACCTTTTCCTAAACTCCAACTGGAAAAACTCCCACATAAGCATCACATCTAGCTTTTCCTTCATTAGGATCACCTACCAATTGTAAGCCTCTTTCTATAGAAAAGACTTAGGAGAAATTAGACTCTTCTTTATAATGCACTCTATCTACTCTAGCACCCTCATAGTGCAATCCAACTAATATTTATTAGCTGCTTAATCATTTGTCTTAAGGCCATCGAATTCCTCCATATTGAACTTTTATAACCTCTCTAATATAGACTTCTAGCATTGTGCTAGCTATGGTGGAAGTGGCAAAGGTTATAGCTGAGGTATTGCTCTTGTTGCCTGCCTCAAGAGCTCTATTAGAGTATGGAGCATCGCCTGTTTCCATTGGGACTAGGTTAGAGGTGACTGGTCTCTTAGAATTACCCCCACTTACTAGCGCTGGGCTCTCAACCTCATCCTCATCGCACGTGTCAAATTGTTTGAATTATGAACTTAAAATCAATAGAGAGCATTTACATGAGTAATTATAGCTTAACATATGATATGAAATGTCATGTACAACTTAATCACACAAATACACTCACACACAATCACGCAATGGACATATGACCTAATTTTATTATAGCCTAACCAACAGCGTGATCTAGAACTGCCGCAATCAAGCTACTTGAACTAGGCTCTAATACCATAAAATGTAATGACCCTCATCCATTGATCAAAGTCATCAGATAGAGGAGTGCCACTTACTTGTTGTAATGCCCCAAAAATCAGCATTGTGAATAATGATAATCAGGGGTTATGAATATTAACTTTCGGGTCATGATCGGGTTTTCTTACTGATCATAAGATTCGGGTCATGATTGGGTTTTCTTACTGATCATGAGATTAAGTTATAAATATGCAGTGAAAAAATTTTGATATGAAAATAAGGACATTTAGAGGTCTAACAAGCAATAATAAATAAGATTGTGAATAATAAATCCCAAAATCCTAAATAGTGACTTTAGATATGAGAATAGTATTTCTAACCTTACTGATCAAGAGTTTATGAGTTAAATAGTATATTTTTATAGTTTGGCAAAGAAAGGAGAACATTCGAATGTAAATCGAATGATATTGAACATGTATGTGAATAGTACCACTCGAGAGTGAAAAGTATCTCCCAGGACCCAAAACGTATTAATGTTACAAGATGGTAGGATTAATTATAAGATATTTTTGGGTAAAGTTTGAAAAAAAAATAAGGTCAATAAGGAGGTTAAAAATAGAAATTATGTTTTTATGATAATGTACTATGAATAGTGACCTAGTTAAAATTAAACAAAAAAATATTTTGTTTTTACTCAGATGGACCCAAGAATATCACATCTTAAGGCTCAAATACTCTAAGGAGTATGATGGGATAGAAATCAAAATTTTTGAATATTAAGAAGTATTTTATAAAAGTTAAATGAGGTAAAAAGTATCGTATTTAATCAGTATTTCGAAGTCTTTGAGTTTGGTTGTTTCGGGGCTTCTAAGAAATAATATGTATAATTATTTGAGATTATAACAAGTGATTATTGATGAAAGAAATTGAAGAATGCAATTAAAATGGCTTAAAATGTATACTTATGGGATTATTTTAATATGGGCCCTTAGTTCTTTTTTTGATATGATCTTGGCCATTGAAGCGGAAGTATATAAAGAGAAAAAAAATGATATTGGGACCCGACTAGCCCTTCTTTTCCTCCTCCTTCTTTCTTATACCACCTTCATAAAGGGTTTCCACCATTATAGCTTCATCAAGCTCACTTTTAGCTTGATTTAATTACAAATTTTCACTTTAAATTAACTTATAAGGGTAGCTAAAGCAAAATTATGGTGAGAATTGAAAAGAAGAAGGATTAGATTGGAAGGATTTTTAAAGAAGAATTCTTAGCTGAATAGTGACACCCATTCAAGTAAGTGGTTGTTTTCAAGCTTTGATATTTTTTTAAGGTTTATTTAGGTGCCAATAAGAGTTATATAAGGTTAATTTAAAGAATTGAATCATATTTTAATTATTATGAATTTTTTATTATGGATTGAGATTATGTTTAAGATGAGATGAGGAGGAAGTAAGGGGAAAAGATTAGAAAAGGTTTATGGATGCTCTAAAGAGTTATTTAATGTTATTCAAGTAAGTGCATCCCTTATAGTATGTGTGCCTATGATTTTAGGTTTGAAAAATATGTGTTTAATGTATAAAATATGTATGTTAAGCTAATGTACTTGGTGTAAAATGATATGTGATGGTTGTAGTATGGTGAATGTACATATAATGTCTTAAATCGATGATTAAAAATCATATTTGTGTGTTAAAATGATTGCTGGTAGAAAACCATGTGTGAATGAAAAATTAGTTGGCTACCTTGAGCAACCTCTAAATTATAAGGTTTGGTTTGCCTAGAGCAACCACTAGATCAAAAAAGCCTAGGCTGCCTAGAGTAACCATTAGATTAGAAGGTTTAGATTGCCTAGAGCAACTACTAGATTAGTAGGTTTAGGCGGCCTAGAGCAACCACTAGAACAGAACATGTAAAATGATGTAATCATATATATTTATGAATAATAATGATATATTTATTGTGATTAGGACATAATGAGTTGTGATATTAATAATGCATGAGATATGATGAAACTAGGAAATAAGTGTTATATGATAAGCAAAGAGGAAGAAAAATTGGATGTACATATATGTTTGACTATATAACTATATGATAAAGTTAGTAATACTTTATGTTTTCAAGTATTTTAATCATAAACGATATGCAGTGATATTATAAATTAATGTGTGATGAGAATAGTTAATTTAAGAACGTAATGAGAATATTTTATGGGTATCAAATGAAGTAATTACAATAATGTGAACTAATAAATGATTTTCCTTATGTGTGTTATGTAAACTTTACTATGATAAATGAATTGGTTATGATGAAAAGGAAATCATGAGGTATAATGCATGCTCTAAGTATGACATAGTATATGACGAAATTGTATGAATACATATGATTATGTTGAAAAGTATTTTGGCGTGTTACCTTTAAAGCTTAAATTCATTATAAATATGTTTTCAAAGGCCAAATAGCCTAATATTAAGATTTGGAAGAAGTCTAAAACAATCTCTAAAACAAAATGATAAGTGGGAAACTAGAGTAACCATTAAAGCTATGATTAGAAATGAACCATGATAAGAATCTGATCTACTGCGCTTATAGATTGTGATGCATGAAGTGTAAATCGAGTATGTAAAGTTATAAATGTATGAAAGTAACCTAAGGCATGAATGATTTATAACAAGATGTTTATATATGAAGGCCTAAATCATAAAGGCATAATGAATGAACATAAGGTGTGTTCCATGAATGAGACCATGACACAATGTGTTATGGCATTTATCTAAATTGATTTATAATAATAATGATGTATATTATGTAATGGAATGGATATGTGGTATGAAATGCAAATACGGTAATAAGGCAATTTATCTAAGTTTAGCATAATATATGTATTGTGAGCATGCACGTATGACAATAAATGTGCATAAGTATGCTTTTAATATGATGAAAGTTTGCATGGATGCCTTTAAAATAGGAGTTGTGATATAACATTTGTCATTATTATAGCCGAATAGCATAATGGGAACCAATTTGAAGATATATATGAACTATTGGCATGAGAAAGTGAAATGATTATGATTGAGAAGGAATACGTGGATTATAATCTGTTTATGGTATAAAAGGATTGATGATACATGTTATGTATGAATACAAAGATGAAAAGGCTTGTGGTTATTCCAATTGGTCATTTGTTAGCCAAATAAATTGAAAAGCTATTAAAAGCTATTTTAAAAAGAGTGAAATAAAAGATGAAATGGTGATGTGGATGGCATATGGTAAATATGAAATGCCATAAGGCACGATGAGTTTATGGTATGGCCGAATATGGGAATTGATGGGTGCTTTAGGCATTCATTGAGTACTTATGACATAATAACATGGATATAAGGCAAGAATGGCCTAAAGTGAGAAAAAGAGTAAAATATTTTTGATAATGTCTATTATGTATAAAATATGGATATGTTAATGTGTTAATCAACATACTCATGTTGCATGAATGGCAATATAATGGGATTAATATAAATGGTAAAGAACATTAATTTTTTTCTAAGGTCATGTGTTGACCAAATTAAAGATAAAATTCACTTGATCTATTTTAAAAAGGAAAAACTTTAATAAACATAGTGAGTTAGCCTATACCGTTAGACAACTTAGAGTGGATAGGTTGACTGATCAACTAGGGAGATTAGTAGCTACTAGGGTACTTTGGTGCTTATTATTATGACCTTCGGCTCCTGGATATGACTTACGGGTCCTGGTGTGATCTACGAATCAATATGGCCTATTATGAATGAATGCTGCAATGCATGTGTTTGCTTATGATGAGTTATGTATGATTATGTTATAAGATAAATTTTATGTGACTATGGCTTATGAATGATATGTATATGAGCTAAAATAAAAATCAAGGCATGATAATGATTAAGGTAAGCATAATAATGATGTTTGTAATTATTAGGTATATGAATTTATTATGCTTATGTATGAGCTTTTGTGATTGAATCATGCAAATTAAGATGATGTTTTCCTTGCATGTTTATTCTATATTATAAGTCATGCATGTCCGAATCCTCAATATTTGATAATGTCTTGTTTATCTATGCCTTTTTACACATGTTGAATTATTGACTCTTAACATAGTGGACTAGTATATTATGAATGTTTATAATTTGAAGTATTTAATATAAATTGAAAAGAAGGAATGTGCCATACTATACTAGATACACCACTAAGCTATAAAGCTTAGCACATTGTTTGTTATGATACACTGGTTCTATAAGACATAAGGTTTGAAGGATCTACAACAAGAAGCCAAAAAAGAAGTGGCATGGGAAAATATTAGTGTACACAAGGATGTTTATGTGATTGATGTATGAACCTCGATAAAGATGTTTGTTAGCACTTATGTATGTTCTATAGAGATATTTGCAATATTATTATGGTTTTAGATCATGAACTATACATAAGTATTATGAAATCAAAATCGTATTAAGATAGAGATATGTATTGAGGGACCTTGTAAACTTTTATGTGGTTTGAGCTTGATATATATATAATGTGTGATGAAATCTTTATTCATATAGGTTATGGATAAATAGTGGACATATGTATGTTTATATTTATGGGTATGTTAGATTGTGTACATTTGAGGAGTATTAATTATATGTTATGTTTTCAGGATGTGTCGATAATGTATTAGAGCGATTAAAAGGATCACGGTATTGAGATAATATGTTTGGATATTTTAGAAGTGTATTTTATTGTAGGTTACTATTTGGGCTAGTGTTCTCAGACAGCTATTATGCTACCTTATTTTTGACACGATGATCCCTAATTGTATAAATAAGAGGAAGTTTTTGTTAAGACTGGCTTTTATATGTTGTATGATAAGAAGATATGTATTAGGATAAAAGGAGAAAGAATTTTAATTATACTGGATAAGTAATAAGATAGATGATGGTTGTGTGTCATTCCTTATTTAGGTCTAGTGATCGAATTGGGTAAGAGATGTCATATTTGGTGGTATGAACTCTAGTTTAGGCATTCCTCGAAGTAAGAACGTATATAGAGAATATAAGAGTGCCAAGGAGTTGAAGCTATATAAAGTATATAAGTCGATGACAAGGATATATCAAATAGTTTCTGTTATCAGAAAGGATATGGATACAACTAATTTTTATGACCTCAAAAAGAAGTAGAGGTAAAATAAGGATTGTGATAAGATTCTTAGATTATGATGTGAGGTTGATCAATAACGGATATACGAAGAAGAGAACCATGTTAAGATAGGACTATAAAAAGTGTAAGCGAAGATAGCATGATGATTATAGAATTAAAGAAAACATATCGAGTATCAGTTGGGAATGGTTGAAAGTAAAGTGATTGTAAAGTAAACATAATGACAGAGTGATCATAGTCTTTGGGAGTTAACACTTCTAGTGTACCTATCATTTCCTTTACAATTTAAGGCCTTTGGATACTTATGCACGAGACATTGGGCTGGGTTATACATCATATCGTTGAGCATAAATATAAAAGCATACATTACTGCATTACATCATTATCATCATTTACATTATTATATATGCCTAACCACAACATATACATCATATATGTGTGTTTTGCCTAAATCGAGTGGGAAATTAATAAGAAACACCTATACAAGTGAATGAAATAAGATTGGATTGAAGTAGATATGATGAAAATAAGTTAGAAAAGGATATTAATAGTTATAAAAGAAGGTGAACTCTAAGAGACAGATGGAACTGGTTATATAGGTTTAACCTTTATTAAGAGTTATTATAATGGTTATATGAACAAGAAATGGTTATTGAGAACCTATGGATTAAGAGTGGTTTAGCAGAAGTGTGATGATTTGTTCATGCAAAGATAAGAACAAATGAGTAATTATAGATGTATTAGAAGTATAGAGTAATAATGAAGGTTTTAAGGGATTGAGCTTATATACATTATGGAGCCCTGTGGAAAATCTTAAGAGGGGAAGTGATGGAAGTATGGACAGTAGATATGATGAATGACTAAATAAGAGGTAAATTTAAGTATTAGAGATGAGAAAGGTCATTAAAGGTAGTGTAATAATAAGGAAGTTATATAGAACATGAGACTCAGATGAGGAAGGTATGTATATTGGTTAGTATGCAAGTATGCCAAATTATTTAAGAATTTCAAGGATGAAATTTCTTTTAAGAGGGAAAGAAATGTAATGCCCAAAAATCCCAACATTGTGAATAGTGACAACCAAGGGTTATGAATAATGACTATCACTCTTAGGACCCATCCTCTCCGAGGATTTTGATTTTTTTTAGGCCTATGTGTACAAAAAAATAGAGTCACCACCAATCGATTTTTTTTCTCAATGCCATTGGACACCGGATTTGGCTCATTATTATGGGTTCGAGGTCACTCGAACATAGAAAAGGTATTAGACACCCTATGACACATTTTCTAAAAAATATTGATTTGGGATGTAATTATCAAATGGGTTATTTGATAATTTCTTTAAGCTTTGACATAAAAATTTATAAATAGCAACTATACTTTTTATTTTGTATCATTTTTTTATATATTATTAACGGATTATGAACTAATTTGATCAATTTCGTAATGTATATGAGTTTAAATATCAATCTTATGCATATTATCTACTTAATAGTATTATCCTCAGATGTCTTTGTTAAATTTTATTGACTAAAAATTGTATGTTTATGCATATATCGCCAAAATGACTCGAATGTACATATTTTACGGATCTAGGCATATTTTTTTTACCTATTTGTAAATTTATTTTCTATATTTTTTCTACTATTTAGAGCAATTTGATACTTCCTAATTATCATTTTTCTTTTATATATACACCATAACAAATTTAAATATCGATGAAATTTGTTAATTATATTTTCTTCTATATAATGAAGCTCATTGTTGAATAAATTTTACCAATACATCAAATGTTATTTATATTATCTGTAAGATTTTTGTATGAATGTTATATTAAATATTATATTTTGGATATATTTTTTAGTATCATTTCCTCTTATTATTTACTTTTATTCCACCAATTCAATACTAATCATTGTAACTATCATTTCTAACATATACAACATTGCTAAACTTTTAGTGTCTCCATTTTGGAACCAATTATAAAAATTTTAATCCTTTTGATATAACTTTGATGTCCTTATATTACTTCTTAATTATATGTGTATTTTTTAATATCCTTATTAATCCTCAAATTATCTTTATAACTATATGTCGGCTAAATAAAAGCCTTTTAATGCGCCTCCAACTATGAAATTATTATTTTCTTAAAACATTATAAGATGTAAATATATCTAGCTTGTGAATTTTTTTTTTGATAAAAGATTCTCCTATTTATAATTATTTCAAATAATTTTATAATTAATTTCATTTTTTATCGAATACCAATGACAATGAGCTAAATAAAATTGATAAAATACTTATTATGACCTATTGTTAAATGTTTTGATTGAGTCTAATGGCTCGTTAGCCATTTATTATTACATATTTTCTTTGCGAGAGAATTTTTTTTATATATTTGATATTCTAGTATTTGATTCCTTTTGTTTGCTTATTTATTATTTTTTAACTCTTTAAATGCAATGGTTATGGTAAATATTGTCCTTGATACCTAGCTAATATAAATCTCTTACCTTTAGAATTAATTGTTCAACTATGGAGAGAATTAAATTTTTTTTTTAAAAAAAACACATTGGTTTATATTTAACTTTATACCTTGAATATTTTTTTTTTCACCTCATTATTTATAATGTGTTCATTAACTTTTGGATTTATTTAACAATTATTTCTTGACTAAAAATCTGTTTTTGTAACAAAAAATATTGACATACCCTGAAATATGCATATAGATATTTATTATAATTAGCTTACAAGATGAGCTTCTTTATTAATAATGTCACTTTGTAACCTATGTAATTTTATGCTTTTTATATTCTTATGAATAATATATATATATATATATATATATATATATATATATATATATATATATATATATATATATATATATATATATATATATATTTTCACACACTC